>JAANSQ010002644.1:0-11532 GCA_036850885.1 Lepidocyrtinus dapeste
GACAGACAGACGGACATACGTGATCGCATAATGTTACAAACTCCGTTTGCAACATAATAATATATACAATAATATAAGTAGTATTACATGAGTAGGATTTGCGACTTGCGTGTTCAATAATAATAACTTATGCATGATTAATATCATAGGAAGATACACATTAGGACTTGGATAAAGTCTTCCTGTCAGAATAGTTTCTCAGTGGATAACCGTCTACCAGTGGAAGAATATGTTTCGCTTGTAACCAAAAGCCAAGGTATATAAATAGGATGTTGTTTACCGTTTACCCCACCTAAAATAAATATGTATTTAAAAAAGTTGCGAAACGGTGAATGGACTTTGATGATCCTCACCATTTAAGTGCATTTGCCTAAGTACGTTTCCTCTAAACGTATAACCTGTAAGCAGAAACTATAAGACTGTAAAAACTTTTCCTGATATTCATTTTGTCAAGAAGGGATATAGTGTCCATGCCATAACCCTTTCCTTATTCTTTGGAATGAAAGCAACTGGAACTTTTCAAAGGAGAAAACAAATATCAGGAGAAAGTCTTCGTGAGGTTGGATCACTCGTATGTATCTCGCATCGTCCTGAATTTCCACTTTTATTTAAACTTACGACAAAGTCCTATAAAATGCATTAGCTCAATGTGCCAATTAAATTAATTTGACGGGTGACTTCGTTAAAAAAATTTAAGACGCTCTGAACCGAGGTGATACGCATACTTACATTTTTGTTCAGTTCGTAAAGGAAAAAAGTTGTAAATATGCAAGTCAGCTTTAGTCATGAGAGCATTGAGGCATGCTGAGTATTGGTTCGTTATCAAAGCATAAAAACTGCATACGCTCGAATCGCCCCAGTCCTTTTGCCGAAAGATTCCTGTAACTTTCACGCGAGTTATGAACGTGATTTCTGACTTTTGATTCCTGACATGATACTTAACAACTTGGTCTTCAAAAATTGTAGGAAAGTATTGACAGATTATGAAAAAAACGAAAGCAACATGATAACTTTACGACTTACCCGAGATTTTGTCGTTAGGAATATTTAGGTACTGAGTCCTTAACCTCGTCCTGAGTGGAATGATGGAACACTTGACTAAAAATGGTTTGATCCGGTATGTCTCATCAATGTGAAGGGTTTTCCACAAACAATTTATTTTATTCGGACTGTACGTCAGACCCGGGCATCATTAAAATCTACAGAAAATAATGTGCTCAGTTTTGTGCTCGTTGGAGCTTACGGGTTTGGAGTTTGTAGCACCGTCTCGGATTCTTCTCGTCGTCAGTCAAATAGTGGAGGATAAGTCTCTGGAAATGCTACTTCAGATTAAGCTCATACTTTGGCCTGGTCTTTACCATCCTTTCAAATTAAAAGAAAGGAAGTCAGAAGAAGGATGAAATGAGAAAACCTCTTATTATTTTTCCTCCATTCTACCTGCCAGATTGTATTGTCATTCTGAGAAATGAGCAAGAGGGTAGAGAAGAATGAACAAAATAATATATAGTTTTTACCTGTTTTCCCCATTTTCTAGGACTTGTTGACCATCAGATCAATTCATCCAGTACAAAACAACTAGTTTAACTTGGACTATGATACCTAACTAAATGGACAAGGATTCATGTCTCTTCAATCTCCTCCTCGTTAAAATTAACTTCTGCAGAAGTTAATCAATTATAGCTGAGAAGAATCAGGAGGAAGGTGGAGGGTTTCATCTAATTAAAAGAGCGAAAAGCCAGACACTACAACAATTCTGGATTCGACTGGACTAGGATAAAATCATTACTGAATCTTTTTTTTTCTTTAGAGTTTTTAGCAGGATAAACTTCTCCAGTTATTCTTATCTTCTAGTTTAAGTTTTCTCTAGATTCTAGCTGGTGATGGTGCGATTAACTGATGACAAATAACGGGCAATAAGCACGCACGGAAACACGGAAAAATGTATCTGGAGTAACGGAAAAAGTTTGAGTTGAAAATGTTGAAACGAACCGAACTCTTGACTTTAGCCAGCTCACTAGAGTGTCTGCAGAAGACTGAAGAAGCAACAGAAGAAAGATTCTCCGTTTTTATACAAGTGCAACTCTCTGGTAGTCCACTTTCCGTTGGAGCACATTTTTCCTTACGATACGATTCCACACATAGATTATATAGTTTTACCGTTTTTTCGCGATGTGATGAGGACATGGACAGTCTAGCCATGCATGCGCTTTCATTTGTTTCCTATCTATTTGTAGATTCAATTGTACTTGTACATTTATAGTTTTCATAAGTAGTTTCATCCCTCCTGCGGAATTTTCCCAATTGTTTATTCCATAAAGTATGAAAAGTAAAAATATTAATGATCTTCCGCTCACTTCTAACAAGGGACGTTCTAGAAAATATTTTTTTATAGATGCTCAGATGAAAAATGATAAATTCAGTCCTCATTGGATAGTGTTTAATATTGTATATCGATAATCATAATGGGCGATGAGTTTAAATAAAGTGTTTACTTACTCATTGTCAATGGATTTGTCCATGCATCCAAATTAGTAAAAAAAAAATACAAGCGCACCATTTTGTTTGCCATATGAAGACCTTCAGTAGCACTTATAACCATCGCTGAAAGCCTCATACCTATTTAAATTGTAAGGAAAAGCATTGAATGAATGTTTTTTTTCGAAAAAAAATTAGAAATCATCCTCTTTTTATTGTTTGCACGCATACAATTGCAGATATTTTTAGGACACGCTCATGATAATAAACTGCAGATAAAATACATACGTAGGTGCATATGAACAAAAAGCATTACCTATACAGCGTACGACGAAGGCAAGGAATACTAGATTGCTTACTGTCCCAAGCTTTTTGCTTTTCTCTTGTGTTCTGCTCTGTTCTGTTGCTCTGCTTTTTCTATTTTCTCGGCAGCACGTGTGCGCAACTTGTGTGTGCGTTTTTCCCTTTTCCAGTGAAAAGGCTGTCTTCTTCTAAGCAAATCAAAGCATGCATGCCTAGTCAAGTCAAGCCAAGCACCCTCTTTTCCTCTGTTCTCCTGTTGCTTTTACTTTTCCCCTTTTTTTGTTGTTGGAAGACTGTCGAGGGAGAGGTTTCGGATTAGTTGGTGAAAATAAGATAGTTCTTTGGTGGCATAGCATAACAAGTGTCTTCTCTACAATTTTTAATGCTGTGGTATTTTTTTCTTCCCGCTGAGCTGATGCGTACTTTGTGATTGTGAGGAAAATATAAATCGGGGGAAAGTAAAGTGGTAATAAAAAACATACTGAAAATGAAAGATTGATATGCAACAGAACATTTACACTGGAAGTGATCAAGAAGATGCATATGGATGGACGCTTTGTAATTTATGTAATTTAGTACGAGAGTTGCAGATACAATACTGGAATGAAAATATTTTGGTTAAATGGGCAGAATTGGTATCGTGGCATTAATAGAGCTTCTCATGCATGCTGGAATTGATTAGCGAAAAGCACTAATGGGTTATAAAGTATGTGACAGTATAATAAAAGACAAAGGAAACGTTTCTAGCATAAATATTTTCTTATTTCGTTTTTTAACAGCGAAGATAAAATGTTATACACATCTTCATCCACAAATGTCATACTTTCCAACTTGGAGGCTTTTGTCGATGTAATCATGCTTTGTCACGGATATGTAAGGATTGAACTTTTTGATGATCGACTCTTCCTGAAGATTAATCACGGGTTTTGTGTACGACCTCTTGACAATTCTTAAATATCGAGGATTGACCACTTGTACCATAGGACCATTGTCATAATCAAAGTCAGCTATAGGCCAGCGTGCCTTATAATCGGTCTTCATTACAGTATTCCCGAAAGGCTTAGGATCATAATATAGCCGTCCTTTGTACGTCCCTTTCATCTTGTTTTCAATGTCAGGGAACATATAATTCATTCTCATACAGGATGGGGCTTTTGTCAGGATAGGGAAGTAAAATTCGTCTTCGATAATTTTCACATTGTGGGCTAATCCCGTCGTGGTATGCCAGTGACCGTTGAGTAATCGCCAGTCTTGGAAGGTTAATTCTTTTGGATTTATTTGCTCCAACGTGGACGAAACTACAGTACCCTGTTGTGGTCGCATGACATGAGAACGGGGATAAGTGTACTTGTAGAATGGCCCACCTGAGGTCCTACATTGATTTTAATTATACGTGTAATTATTTGTTTCGAATTTGGGAAAGCTACATCAAACCTACCAGCTACAGTCACCCGGATCATGTCTTTTGTAATTCAGGATATAGTCCTGGATATTTTCCTCCATTTTATTGCCGGTCAAGATGGAATATTATGCGGATTGATGCTTGGTCAGCTCCTTTTCCCTTTGGATAGCGTAGAGTTACAAAATATGTTGGTGACTTTCCGACCATTTTAAAAATCGATGTATGAAAAATAATGACTCGAAAAAATTTGTTTTCTTACAACATGCAACTTTGTTGCAATGACACTGTGCAGTACAGATAGATTAAAAACAAAACATTTTTAGTAGTTCATAATTTTTGCTAAAGGTACCACTCAAGGTGTTTATATTATTCATGTGATGCTTTCTCATTTTACACCAATCCTCGTAATTCACATTCCGATAAAATATAAAATTCCCAATATCCTTGAGGAATCAGCAATAATGGTAAAGTGATTTTTGCAGGAGTGTATGGGTGCACCCAATTTGAATACAAAAATGCGGCAGAGAGAAAGCTCCCCGTTGTTTCCCAAATACCAAACATCTCATTTATATTCAAAAAGGTGTTTAGAGTTGAGCCTAAAATGCTTTTAGTTGCAGTTGCGTGGACGTGTGCCTCCATTAGAAAATTAATATTAGTGGGAAATCAAATCTGGGCTTAATCTCCGGCTCCAAATACACTTTCGTTCCTGGAGTAAAAATTCTAGCAGCAATTACCAAGTGTCGATCTCCATTTTAATATGCTAACCTTGTAGCCAGAGGAGGAACGAGGTATCCTGAATTTCATTTGTTTCAGAATATGATGACAAATTACTCGTAATTTATTGATATACAAAGTCAAAGCGAAAAACCTATAAGTCCTTTTCTTGAGCTATAAGTCCGATTTGAATGCTTCTTCATTTCATTCTATTTTCGCACTACGAATGTATGATATACAAACCCACATTGTATTGTTAGTCTTCACAAGAGTAGTTAATCCGCAGTAATCCTTTGGTAAATAAGCTGATGCTTAAAGAGGATTTTGTTCAATTTTTGAAGAGTGCAAGGAGATGATGCAAACTCTTTGTAGCGGAAATATGTAACCATATAGGCGACCACAACCATCATCAAAGAATAAAAGTGGAATGTTCTTTTTTCAAATTGAAGTTTTGCTTTCATAAATTTCACAGCTCATTGCATTCATCGCCTCTTATCCAACCATTACAATGAATTATGTAAAAGGCACGTAACTCTCTCTAGTGAAAGCGAGTGACGTGACACGTGAACATAGAGAAAGCAATGTGTGATGGAGACTATAGAGAATACTTAGATGCATGGGAGGTACTACTTATGAAAAACAAAATGTTTCGGTCTGCCCCTTAGTCACGCAACGTATCTTAACACTAATCGTAATAAGAATGAAGATAGACCTCAAAAAGAAATTGTGGGTAAAGAGAAAACCTTCTCTTCTTTTAATTACAATCATCAAATGTTAGGTAATGTAATGCAATTAAAACATGGTAAATATGGAAAGGAATATTCTGGTAGGGTATTGTCTGTGATTTAATTTTAAGCCAAAAAACCAAAAGAATAACTGAACGACTTGACTAGTTGACTGATTTTCTTTTTATTGCTAATAGTCATTTTCAAAGAAAATACGTTTTACAGATTTCACTTAAATGCGCTATATTCTAAATTGAAAGAAATTGAAGGGGAAGAGATATAATTACAGACATGATCAGTGACTGTTGATCGAGATAATTTATATAACAATATTCACACAAAAATTAAAATTAACTAGTAGGAGCTGGCTACATCACAAGTACATTACTTGAGATTAAATGCTAATTTTAAATAACTTCAATCACTATTTTGATAGCGAAGGTTTAGCCTGCTGCTTACTTTTTAGCTCTGCTTCTTCCTTTTGTAGTTGGATAAGTCTTTGTTCAATCTGGGTGTTATCCAAGCCATGAGATGCATTGTACTCCCAAACTATCTTAAGCTGCTGTACCTCCAAGCCAGGTATCCTGTGCCAGAGTGGTTTCCTCATTTCCTCGTCTATATCATTTTCCTCTCGTAGGACGAGAAAGTAAAGGAGGAAGATTCCCACGCTAAAAAGTACTACCCAAGGTTGATACCAAGGAGCATTCGGGAATGCATCTCCTCCCAAAGAGGTATGAGCGGATGTTTGGGCCGCTTTTGAGGTTGTGAATTTAATCGGTGCGTCATCATTTTCTTCTGTAGCTTCAGCGTCAGTTCTATAAAAACAAAAAAGCAGAAACGTTAAAGGATTAAAATTGAATTAAATTGTAAAACCCAGCTATTAAAAGGCAAATCCATTCAAGTTCGAAATGACTACAGTAATTAAATAGACCAATCCAACTTACTTCTTAGCACTCTGTGCCACCGCACTGCTGGACATAAACTCTTTCCTATATTTAAAAACTCCTACAGTTTGAGAACAACATTGTTTTTGATACACTGGGAAGTTTCCGGTGAAAACGCTCGAACTGGAGCCCAGAGCTAACCGGAGGTAAACTGGGTTATCTACATTCTTCAACAGAATTCGAATAATTCCTGAACCCGTACACTTGATCATAATTCCAAAGGTTTCTTAAAACAATCTTTCCCTTTCACCTTCCTCAAAACCACAAAGTTTAATTTAAACTTCTAACACAAATACCTTTACCAAATCCACCCGGTCGGTCAAAGAAATCCTCGTGCTTTGAGCTTTGTCGTTGGACGCAGCCTAGAGCAGCTGATGAAATTTCTATATACTGCCACATTCATTAAGCTGTCTCATATTTGCCCAAAATTATTACGGGAAGTAGCTGGCTAAGGTTTTGTATAAGTTTTAACAAAAGATAAACATTACCAAAAGTCGGCGTTTCGAAACGTTTTTATATGCTACCTTCTAGTTCCATCATTTTGAAATATTTAATGAGGTTTATAAATGTTAAAGGGATTTTTAAAACCTGCTAATGCTCGTACCTGCAGGACTAAGTTTATTGAAATTCCAAAGTTGCTCATATTCAAAACTGAAAAATAATAGAAGTTACTCTAGCCACGTTAAAATTTTAGAATGGGCAGCAGCAACAACTAGCAGTAACATCAATAGGCTTTCTCGACAATGCCTCATATTCGAAAAAAGCGGAAGGATTCTTTCCTGTCAACATTTGTTCTTGCCAAGTCGCTTACTTTCAAACATTTCCCATAAATTGTGCCAAACTAAAAACTTGAATGAGCAAACTGTTCCTATTGTTGAGGGAGGAGAAAGTTCAAAGGAAATAATGAAGGTTTTGGGCGTTGCGGAAAAAAACGATGCTTCTAAGAGGATTGCCGGGTTGCTGTCTAATGGAACAGCTCAAACGGTACTCACATTATTATTTCGACGAAATTATATTTGATTGAATTTAATAAACTTGTAGGCTTGCTGATTAATTAAAGCTAAAAATTTCTTTTACCGATAGCGTAATGGATTTTCAGTCTTCAACAAGTTGTATCAGTTCCAGACAGTCTTTCAGAATCAAAGGTGTGATATGACAATGACCTCAGTCTCGGGCCATTTGCTGAACTGCGAGTTTGACCAGAATTTTCGAAAGTGGCATTCTTGTGATCCTGTGGAGTTGTTCGACGCTCCGGTAAGGAAGGAATGTCAGGAGAACATGAAGGATATAAAGGTAAAGGCTTCTATAGTTAATAAAAGAATATTTTTAATCAAGCTGATGAGATACCTTGATTTTATTGGTTTGGTATTTTTATCAGAGAACGTTGGAGCAGCAAGCAGCTTATCACCAAATCCTCATAGTATGGACAGATTGTGATAGAGAAGGAGAAAATATCGGATACGAAGTAATTGACGTCTGCAAGCGGGTCAATCCCCGGTTACAAGTGTATCGTGCTAAATTCTCTGAGATAACGAAACAAGCTATAGATATTGCAATGAGGAACCTCATTCAACCGGATAAACGTGTTAGTGACGCAGTGGATGTGCGGCAAGAACTGGATTTGAGAATTGGTGCTGCTTTCACTAGATTTCAGACTCTAAGGCTTACTCGAAAGTTTGCTGGATTGGCTGACCGACTGATTAGCTATGGCAGTTGTCAGTTTCCTACTCTGGGCTTTGTAGTGGAACGTTACAAAGCAATACAAGACTTTGTGTCCGAACCCTTTTGGAAAATTGAAGGTCAGCCCAGATTCAAATATGCTTATTTTCATATTTTGAGTACTGAGCGTGAGCACATTTAGTCAGTGAGGTTAATTTTTCGGTTATGTTTAATTTATTATAGTGGCACATACGAAAGACAATTTAAAAGTGTTGTTTTCCTGGTATCGAGTCAGGCTATTCGACCAATTATCTGTGCAAACTTTATATGAGGCTTGTTTGGATGATCCGGTAGCACGAGTCATCAAAGTTCAAAGCAAACCCAAGTCCAAGTGGAGACCTGTCGCACTTGATACTATTGTGAGTCGAGTTATTCCCGAGAAAGTTCAGTTTTCTCGCTAAAGTGACTAATTGTGTTTTAATTTAAATATCTATTTTTTTGCAAATAACAGGAATTTGAGAAACTTGCTTCACGGAAACTGCGGATTCCGGCGAAGGAAGCTATGAAAATCGCGGAAAAGCTTTATACGTCTGGATTCATCAGTTACCCTAGAACTGAGACTAACATTTTCCCTCCTAGTCTGAATTTGGCACAATTGGTTGAGCAACAAACGGCCAGTCCTCAATGGGGAGGTTAGCTGGAATTTCTAAGAAAAATCTTAACACAGTATTTTTTTCATAATGCACTCCAAATTGAACTTTTAATAGGTTTTGCTGCGAGGACATTGGACCAAGGGGTGAATCCAAGAAATGGAAGAAAGTCTGATCAAGCCCATCCCCCCATTCATCCTACAAAGTTTCATGATATGCAAGGGCTATCAGGTATTACGATTTTTTTAAAAAATTAATTAACCTGACCTGAGATATCCATTCTCGAATTTAAGATCATTTTTTATATGAAAACTAAAGATGAGAATGATATTTAGGAAATGAAAGGAAAGTGTACGAACTGATAGTTCGCCACTTTCTAGCATGTTGCTCCAAAGATGCCAAAGGACAAGAGACCATTGTTGAAATTGAAATAGCGGAAGAAAAGGTTTGTCTTGAAAATTAAATATTAAATAGAAACAAAGAATGGATTTATTTTTAATGCATTAATGTTTTTTTTTTAATTTCAGTTCATCACTTCAGGACTGAATGTTTTGGAACGAAATTATTTGGAGGTGTATATCTACGATAAATGGAGCGACAAAGAACTCCCTCATTATGATGAAGCTGATACATTTCGCCCTGACACCATTGACATGACTGAGGGACGTACGGCTCCTCCGAACTTGTTGACAGAAGCTGATTTAATTGCTTTGATGGAGAAGCATGGAATTGGTACGGACGAAATCCAATAGTTTTACTATGTAAAAAAAATTAATGTTAATTCTAAGGGGATATTTGCTTTAGGTACTGATGCCACGCATGCTGAGCACATAGAAACAATAAAGAGCCGACAGTATGTTGGCTTGGAAGGAATCTATTTCATTCCGGGGAAGTTGGGCATGGGACTTGTGGAAGGATATGATGACATGGGCTTCGAAATGTCCAAGCCGTATTTACGTGCTCAATTGGAGTTGGACCTACAAAAGATTTGTGAAGGGCAGAGAAGACCTAACGACGTACTTGCGGAACAAATACGAAAGTACAAAGATGTATTCATCCAGGCTAGAGATCGCGTAGAACGGCTGGATGCAGCATTGGCTAGACTTTTATCTGAACCTGGAGGACAAGCTCCTCCTCGCCCCCCGCCTGGTCCTCAACCACCGCGTGCCCAAGGTCCTACCAGAAGAGGAGGGGGTGATGAGGATGATGATGATGATAATCAAGGAGGTGGAGGGCCCAGGAGAGCTCCAGCCGTGAATACTAGAAATAACCCTGCGTTTAACTCCAATTCAACAAATTCAGCTGGTTCTATTAGTGCAGCAGGTAGGATTGGAAATACTGGTGCGAGACCCAATAATCAGACTCCTCAGTCCCGTTCTACCGCCACCGGAACCGTTAGTGATGAAAACCACTTTTCTGGTTTTTCTGGAGGAGGGGTAGTAAAATGCACATGTGGGCAACCTGCAATTGTTTTAACTGTGAGAAAAGATGGGCCGAACCAAGGTCGTCAATTTTACAAATGTGATAGTGGTACTTGTGGATTCTTCGAATGGGCGACAGATCAGCCACCGGCTCAGAGCCAACTAAATCAGACTCAAGTTCGACGAGGAGATACAATGCCACCCCCTGCTCCACCATCAAGGCAACGGCAGGCACCAGCAGCGAGTCAAATGACAAGGAGCCAGGGTTCCACTTCTGGGTCGGATGAGAACTTGGCTTTGGGTTCGGATCACCCTAATTGTCGCTGCAATGCCCCAGCCGGATCGTAAGTGCAACCAATACTCTAACCCTTAGATTCATAAAATATCCACACGTTTAAATAATTAATTAAAATATTACGCACTTTTAGATACACGGTCCGTAAAGATGGGGCAAATAAAGGTCGCAAGTTTTTTGGTTGTTCCGTCGCTTACGGTCAGCCTGATCGCTGTGACTTCTTCCAATGGGATGATAGCGTACCCGTTGCCACCTTTAATACAGACAATAATTTAAGGAGTCCTTCACCTAACCCTACTAGTAGGAGGGGCAAAGGACCCGGTAGTAGAGGTGGAACTTCAAGATCAGCTAATAGTAATACTGGTGGACCTAAGCGACCTAGGAAATGCGGTTTGTGCCATCAGCTAGGACACACTAGGAGAAATTGCCACTTAGCCGGTGGAGACGAAGATGAGGAAGGGTTTGATGCAACATCGTTTTAGTTTTAACTATTTGTTTTTCTAAACTCGAATAATATTTCATTTCTTGGTTTTTAAAAAGAAAGATCAACCAACTTTTTAAGGTATTCAATGTCCTAGACCTCGTAGTAAAATATTGTTATTACCTTTTATAATTTGTTGATTGCAATATTGCATGATATAACAAGTTAAACATTAATGATCTCTCAACAATCAACAAGGTAAATGCCCAGTGTAAAGAGCATTATTGTAATTGTATGTAAATTTGATTCAGAATTGCATAACTTTTGTAACTTTCGCAGTATAAAAATGTCCAGTAAAGTTGTTTATCATTGTTCCCAATCTGGCTAGTTATAATTATCTTGTTCTACGAGGTCACTGAAAATTCACCTTTTTAGGTTCGATATCTGAATGCTTTAGACAATGTAGAAACTCATTTTCATATTCTCATCTCATTGTTGATACCTTCTCGCACCGCCAAGTACA
>JAANSQ010002645.1:0-11529 GCA_036850885.1 Lepidocyrtinus dapeste
ACGGAAATATGCTCCGCGCCTGCAGATGAAAGGCTTATGTAAAACGAACACGGTCTAATGCCACTGTGATGTTCGAGTAGGTAGCAGACTTTCCAAAAACTAGCAGTATTATACATGCTAATAATGGAGAAAATAAGCTTGAATGAATGAGATTTTGCTTTGCTTTCTCTTCCTACTAATACTAATACTATTGTGTGCATGTACTGCATTGACATTAGTGAGGTTACATTTTTGTACTCTAGTAAACTTTTGGGTAGTCTATTCACTTGATATACGAATCAAACTTTAACAAATAACATCGAAACCGGATTTTCTGTTATAGGGTTGTCTAATCAGTGAAAGTCTGGGCAACGTAAGAAACGTTGATTTTATCTAAAAATTAAAAATAATTTTCGTTTGGGAACTCGAAAAACACTAGTACAAGTCTTACAAGAATTGAAATTGCTTAAATAAACAAATACCATTGATCAATTTAGAATCAAAACTTGTATTCGAATTTCTGAATCTTTGACCAAACATTCTCCGTCGATTGAGTGAAATGAAAAATTAAACTCTTAAAAAACTAGCATGGACTAAACCAAACAAACTAGGTAACCTATCTGACATTGTTTTACACTCATACGCACCTCTCTATTATTGCCGCTTTGTTAACTTTTACTCTCACGGAGAAAAACAAACCCTTCTGGTTCTGGCTGCTGCAGGCTGACTGAGCTGATATTGATAGTGAGTGAACAAACCTATTTACGTAAAATAATTTTATCGGTCCTTTCCCCTCGCTCGTCCGTTAATCCCTTTTATTCACTTGTTCATTTTTATTGATCATATAAATTTACTCAATATCCTCACGTAGCGGAAATTGCTTTCATGTGTACATTATTGTGTTTGAATTTGAAAATGATTTAACTTTTATTAAATTTTCTACTGTTGTGTTCAGTAATCAAAAAGTGAGTGTAGCTTGGGCAGTGAACTGTTTCTCTGTTAGCTTATGATGAAAGTAAAATTAACAAATTTTCTCTTTTCGGATGTAGAGATTTTAGTCGTGGACGAGAGAGGGTCCAGTTTGAATGCTCCCCATCATCATCCTCATCCCCAGATTCCAAGTGTTTCCTTCGGTACCAGTACCGCTCAACGAAATAAGTGGAGTTCGTGTTATACAAAAAAGATTGATGGTTGTTATTTAATTTATTATTTAAGCGACATAAGTTATTTAATTATTTGTTTTAGTCAGTTGCCTTAAACCAGGCCTTTTTTCCGGTGCACTTTTACTTCTTTTGATCTGGTTTATCAATAAGTTTCACGTGCTTCACTTACTTGGAATCATGTCGATGGCACCAGTCATTATGCCAGCTTCTTCGAAGCAGACTGCTACTGTAAGATATGCAATTAAAACGGTTTGGTTTTGACCAAAATGTTAGAATTTTTTGTACAATTTATAAAGTAAATTTTAATTTTTCTCGTTATAGATTATTTTCTTACATGGACTAGGAGACACAGGGTTAGTAGTTAAAAGCTAACTGGTTTTCATTCCCCTCATATTTAATAACTCAGTTTTATCAACTTGATCCTTTTGAATTTTTAGACATGGATGGGCATCATCACTTGCACAAATTAAGCCACCTTATGCTAAGCTGATTTGTCCAACTGCGTTAGCAAAACATTTCCAAAAATTACTGCAATATTTACCAATGATTAAATGATCATCAATTTAATTCAATTTGATAAAACTAGGCCTGCCATCCCAGTCACGCTAAATATGGGCATGCGAATGCCTTCCTGGTTCGACTTGAAGTCTCTGGACCCTAATGCTGCGGAGGATGAGGAAGGAATTAAAAAATCTGCTGATAATATTCGGAAACTCATCCAAGACGAGGTTTAATTTCATTGCAATTATCGAGGAAAAATTATTCGTTTTATTTCACAAAGTCTTTCATTTTATAGATCAAAGCTGGAATCCCGGCGAATAGAATCATTATTGGAGGGTTCAGCATGGGAGGAGCTTTAGCTTTGTACATTGGTCTCTCAGATAACTGCACGCTTGGTGGTGTGGTTGCTCTATCATCATGGTTACCACTTCATCGAAGTTTCCCTTGGAACTCTGCTGTACGACCTGCCGTACTCCAATGTCACGGGGAGGCAGATCCTCTTGTCTTGTACTCCTTTGGGTTAATGACATCATCCCTTTTAAAGGCCCAGCTACCTAAGTACACTTTTAAATCATACCCGCAACTGCAACACTCATCGTCCGAGCAGGAAATGGACGACGTTAAGTCCTTTATGAAGGAAGTTCTTCCACCAATTTAAGATGAACTTTCGCTTTAATCATAATTACAGGTATACCCATCTTTAAAAAATAAATATAATTGATACTAACCAACTACTTCGTCAAAAGTTGATTAGAACTACGAACTGTGTAAAGTTAAATATGTGGGCAGTTAAAATTAACTCAAATTTATAAATTAAACTGTTGCTAAATCGCATGTACAGACTGCTGTGAAATTATTTTGGAGTGCCCACTAATTAGATTCCTCTAAATTATTCCTTTATGATATTAAGTTAATATCATAATTACTAAGCCAAAATTTCTCAAAAAAACGAATATTTAGCTAAACCAATAAATTTTAGTCATCTAAACATACTAACCTCACTTAACACTTGTTCAGACCCTATCTCGAGATTTTAAACCAGATTGTATGTGCTTAAGATTCATTCCAAAAAAGTATCCACTTTTGATTAAGATAGAATGTAAAAATATAACTCATTAGATAGTCTTAGATTACTCATTACTCAAATGTGATAAGTTTCATTCACACGAGGCCATCGACACACTACTTAATTGTTGTATCAATTATACGTGCAAACATAGGTAAAATAGGTAGTCATATTAATTTACTGCAGCCACTAGTCTCCTATTAAACATCTTGTTGCTGTGGTGTGGATGTATTTATAAAGCTTAATTTATTGATAATTTGCCGTTTGTAAATGTTGCGTATTACATTCTTTATCCTACTATATACTCTGACTATAAAACATAAGTAAATTGAGCATCCCATTTCCCTAACAAAAGAAAGATGGGTCTCCGTAATTTATTATCAAGCTAAAGAACGAAAATGTCCTATTATACAAACTTTAACATCACGGAAAGCATAAGTTAAATAAAGAAATTAACGAAGGCAGTCAGAAATGTATCTATTTATGATGCGAAATGTACTTACATGTAGCGTGAAAACTTAAAACGAAGTTGTTAAAAGTTAATTTTACGAAACTAAAATTATATAAAGTGAAAGTTTGATTGAATAGGTTAGTTCAGCGGTCTTCTTTGGCTCCTTAAGACTCAGACACTCGAACTTTCTTCGTTGGGTTTGGGTTCATGCTAGGAAGTTTCTGTTGCTGTATTAATTGCTGCTGCATTAGTTTTTGAATTTCATATTCGTAGTTCTGCTTCAGCCTGTCTATTTCGTTTTCGTACATGGTTACTAGTGAGCGATTTTCTTGCTCTTTAAGGTTTCAAAACATAATTGAAAAGTTAGATCATTTACTAATAATGAGTTTAAGTAGTTAAATTGCATCACCTACCCAAGTCACTAATGCGTTGTCTATAGATTTCGAGGTCTTCAGCTCTTGAATAATCTACTTCTTCTATTTCTAGATCTGGGTTTAATGAAAGCTTGTGAAGCATGTTCCTATGTTCCTCCTCAATCGGTTTCCGTTTTAGTCCCGTTTCGTGGGAAAAAGAAGGTTCCTTTATGTTGTTGCTTCTGGTTACGGTCACACAGCTCAATGATTCGGACTGTTTAATGGAAGCAGGAGGAATTGCTCCATTCTCAGCAACTTGTGATTGGGTTGATGGAAAGATGGTTAGTTTTGGTATGTTAACATGGGTTGGTTGGTTTTGGATAGTAATGTTCTGATGTGAACGAATTTTAGCTGGGCCCAAATACGTATTATTCGTGGGTGGGTTTGATAAACCATTTAAGTTGGACGAGGTCGTTATGGAACTTTGGTCTGTATTATGTTGTATAATAGCTATAAAAGATGATGTACGAAGAATATGACCTTGGTGTAATCGTATAGGTTTTTCTTCCAAAATTTCTAAGTCATCATCATCATCCTGAGATTGATTTTGATACGTATTGTTTCCGCTTTCGTTGTCATGTTGCGAGCTTTCTTCATCCCAATTGTATTCACTGGATAAAGACTGATCCGCCATCCCACAATTAAGCTTGTCATCGTCTAGGAGAAGATTGGGTCAACATGAGACTTATCCTTATCCTTTAGGTTATACTTTTGAACTTACCGCGCAACTGATATTCTGGGTCTTTTAGGTCGACAGTGAAAGTAGGGAATATGCATGGAACAGCGTTTTGAACAAGTTTCCTCCTCGTGATATACTTATCATCTACAAAATCCTTCGGTCGAAAGTGATGAGAGCAAACCAATGATCCTCGAAAAGGTATCCAGGAGTCGTCATTCCTAGCTCGACGCACGAGCCGGGTCCATAGTTCCCAACGACTTTGGTTCCTTTCTCCAATGGGAAAACTAAAAATAGTGAAAGAACTGTCATTCAGCCATTTTTGAACCGAAAAAGTTATTATCATCAATTGCCGTCACAATTTTTAATTCAATTTTACCAATGATACGTCGTGTACGATGTTAAATCCCTCCAGTCCTCACAATTAGAAACACTACAGCTTTTAATTTTCTTGGCGATTTCTTCTGGAATGCCAGCCCGTTTTCCACCTCGTTCTCTCTGCTTTCTTTGCTGGCTTAACATTTTTACTCTAGTATGCCTGCAAGTCCATAAATATGCATACATAATATACTTTCCCACTCAAAAATGGGGACTGCACATGCTGTTAATTTTTTGTCATCAAGAAATATTTCAGCCATTTTAACAAAAGTTACCTGAATTAAATACACTAGGGAATGGACGACTTTTACCAGTTTTTTAGTGCAAAAGCTTTAGACGATTTTCTAAAGATCTGGAGGCACCAGTTATTTTCTTTTAAATTGCACCCGAAAACATCTAAACTTCTTTTATAAATATTGCAACTCTTACGTCAAATTGAGATGACAGCAGATATTTAGCAACAACAAGTATTTTCTTTGGAGTTGACTCCAATGTATACCATGCGGTGCTAAGCAATAATGTCGCTGATGATGATGCTGAGAATATATGCATTGTGAAACGGTTGATTCCTCTTTTTCTCGTCGCTTGCTCGTCCTGACTCATACGTTCGTGAACGTAAGAAAAATTTTTACAGACTGGGTGCCAGTTGTTTTGAGTGGATGGTTTTTTTCTATGGTTCCGCATAGCATGTTCAGAGTAATCTCCAAAACCCAAACTTTTCCGCAGATTTAGATTTCTACCCTTTTCCTAAACTGCCATCTGCACTTGAAAATGATGTCTAAAAGAAGAATGAATTTTCAGACACCTTTGTCATTCTTTTTCTCCGTACGCAAGAAAGTTTCTTGAATTGATTGCTTGATCTCCTATTTCTTGTTGCATAACAGCGTGTGCAACTTCAAGCAGTTTTGGGAGTAAAATCAAAAATTCAGATAAAAAAATGCCAAACTTATGTTTCCTTGTAACGGTATGATTCTATTTCTGTATTTGATATCGATATTTATTATTTATTTGATAACGGTAAGATGGATGATAAGAACAAGAACTATGTACATAAGAAAAACAAGTAAAGGAATAAATTCGAGTGTCTCCCGTTGCCCCTATATGTCTGTCATTTCTTCCCTCCATATCAAAGTAATTACAGTTAATATTAGCAATTAATTTACAACATTATAGTATGTCACTAAAAGCATGAATGGGCCATCATTTCACAGAAGTATCGTACTTAATTTAAAACCTAAGGATGTCACAGAAAAATTAAGTAATAATCTTAATATACATGTAAATATGTAGACTCTAATAAAATTCATTCATTAAGAGCAGCTTGTCCTACTGATGTCGATAATTGACTTGATAGTATACGATAATGAAACATCTGCGAACCAGCTGGAGCTACGTAAATCCATCCTTATATTTTACTCAAATTGCTGTGGAAGATAACTATTCCAAGTTCCAAACCCTGATTTGTTTGTATGTTCAGTCTAAGTTTTGTTTCAATAATAACCAGTGAGTAATCATTAATCATAACGACTTTCTCATGAAAGCAAAGATGAAAATGAGGACTCTTGAAGATTCATTCCATTCATGTTTAATCCTCGTCGTTTCCTGCTAATCCAACTGCTTTGTGAAGAAAAAACATTAACTTTTAAGTAGTGTCAGTAGTGTGTATGTTTTAACTACGCAGTTAGCTGTAAAGAAATTCCAGCTAACGTCAATTAAAAGAATGAGCATTAAATTGCATTGAAATATGGCTTATGGATTGCATCATTCGAATTAAATGTCGGTCAATTAGATTTTCATCGGCATTCAATCGAAGAAAGGCTTTCAGCAAGCCATTCCATTTCCTGTTGTTTTTTTATTCACCCCTTTGCAGTGTCTTTCCACTTTCCTCTAGCAACGAGAAACAAAGAAATGCTACTAGAGTCTGCAATCTGCAATGCAAATGCTAGGCTTTATTTGGCAGAGGCAAATAGCAAACTAGGACAGGACAGGAAGGAGAGTAAACACGCACGGTATGCTATGCTAACATGATATGGAGTTAAATTTTATATGGATAGGTATGGCTAGGCATTTCAAAGCATGATTGTTACTTGCTCTTTACCTCATCCGCAGCATAGTTGCAGTTTTCCCATTAAAGTATGAAGATCATTTTGGGAGGTCTTTTTGAGTTTTATCCCATTCTTTTCATTCAAACGGCATGAAACTCACCTACCTGATAGAATTTAGTCATTTCATCAGTATTGAAAACCGGAGAAATAGTTGTAGTTTGAGTGCGTCATATAAATAACCCTTGCGGGACAGGGAATTTATTTGTTTCAATTGCTGATGTTTTTATATAACTTTATTTGCCTGTATTAAAATTCTCACCTGGAAATTAACGGAAGCGTTGTATAGTAAACATGGCAGACGTAGCGGTAGATGGATCACAGAAGGAGTCAAAGAAGTAAGGCACTTTCCATTTGGATTAAGTATTAAACAGTCTTGCCCAGTACCAATATCAGAGCTGTAAACCATGTCAAAGGTGAAAGGAATCATTTCCGGCATGTATAGTTCTCTTTCGTCAACACGTCATTTCATAATATTGAGACAAACTGGGAATTTGTCGACTTCAGTATGTCGCATTTCAAAAGGAAAGCGCGTTTGCCCTTACCTCACTGCAAATTCCAGCCGGAGTGAGCCAATGTATAATTCATTAGTTCCTTATTCTTCGTGCCTTGGCTGGTGGACAGGGGGTGAGCGGTATTTTAGTACTACCTCTGTCCTCAAGAGGTAAGCGACAAGTTCGCCAGAAATTAGTTTAAAAATTAGTTTCGAATAAAAAAAGAAATGCCGGAAATGTGATAAAGTTAAGAAAGAGAAAACTGCATGTCAGGCATGGTGTTTGCTTCAATCGTCTTATTCAATCCTAATGAAGGGAATTTAAATGTAAGGATTTTTAAATTTTGCTGACCAACACGTTTTTTATATTTTTCAGTGAATTGAAGAGGAGGTTAAAGCTGGAACAAAAAGCCAAGGAGAAGGCAGAAAAGGAGCGATTAAAGGCTGAAGCAACATCAGCGAATCACACTGATGGTAAACCGAAGAAGTCAGCTAAAGCTAGTGAAGAAGAGATTTCACCAAATGTGAGTTGAGTAGCGAGGGATTTTTTAATTGATAAGAGCATAATGTGCATGCTCGCAGCATTTTTTTCTTAACCTTTAACATTTTTATCTCGGATTAGCAAATGTGTTCCATTTCTTCTTTCATTCATCTTTTTGCCTTGGCTCAGCTCTTTTTTCTTGATTCTGTGCATAATTGTGCATGCCTATCTGTGCTTCACTTCTTGTTCTTGCAACATCTTTTTCTTAACTAATAAACTCCTAAAAAATGGAGCGATTTTTTCTAAAATATTTTAATATTGAAGATTTTGAAAATGTGCAGGAGTATTACAAATTGCGGCTGCAAACGCTACAACAATTTAAGGAGGATGGAGAGAATCCATATCCGCATAAGTACCAGGTCACGATCTCAATCGAGGATTTCATTGAGAAGTATGGGGATACGCAGGAGGGTGATGTAAAGGTAGATATTTCCGTGTCCCTCGCAGGTTAGTCTACTTAATTTACTTTTAATGTATGTTCTAATTAAAAACTTTTGAATTCATCGTCTAAATTTTGTTTTATTAATTTTTTTCAGGACGTATACACGCAATACGTGAATCAGGAGCTAAACTTATCTTCTTTGATTGTCGAGGGGAAGGGCTCAAGCTTCAAATTATGGCAAATGCCAAATACTACTCTAGTGAAGAGGAATTCGCAAAGATTATCGATAGAGTAAAGCGGGGGGATATTGTTGGCTTCAAAGGACATCCGGCCAAGACCAAGAAGGGCGAGCTTTCACTCGTTCCAACCGAAATTACTATCTTGACTCCTTGTCTACACATGCTTCCTCATCTACATTATGGACTTAAGGATCAAGAAACTCGATATCGTAAGAGATACTTGGATTTAATGATGAACGCTGATGTACGCCGAAAGTTTCAAATTCGGGCACAGATTATTAGTAAGTAAAGATTTTTTACAAAAACGATTGGAGTTGAAATTGAATATTGAATACTAAGTGTATATTTTTTCATAGCTTATATAAGAAAGTTTTTCGACAGTCAAGGATTTTTGGAAGTGGAAACTCCTTTAATGAACATGGTTGCGGGAGGTGCAACAGCTAAACCATTTATCACGCATCATAATGATTTGGATATAGATTTATTTATGAGAATTGCTCCAGAACTGTATCTTAAGGTAAGACATTATAAATCTAACCTGAGTCTTAAAATCTTTCCATTTGTACCTGTAGTGATGAGAAAGATGACGAGTATGACAGCCACTTTCTGTACTTTCGATGTTGTTGTCAATGTCAAAGGTTTTCTCTGACGGGACATGTTCTTATCGAAAGTGTGGCTAGCGCTGATTTTACTGAGGCATTTGTCTGAACCTTTTCTTTTTGTTAAAAATATTTTAAATTTCGCAACTTGTGTGTAGCATGAGATTNGTGTGTAGCATGAGATTTCAAACATTCTAAAATTTTATTTGCAGATGCTCGTTGTCGGTGGGTTTGACCGAGTCTATGAAATAGGGAGGAACTTTAGGAATGAAGGAATTGACCTCACGCATAATCCAGAGTTTACTATGTGTGAGTTCTATATGGCGTATGCGGATTACAATGATGTAATGGAAATGACGGAAACTCTACTCTCTGGCTTGGTGAAGACCATTTTTGGAAGCTATAAATTCAAGGTGCACCCTGAAGAAGATAAGGAAATTGAACTGGATTTTACCCCTCCATTCAAGCGAATTAGGATGTTACCAGAGCTTGAGAAAGTCATGGGAGTTTCTTTTGGTAAATGTCTATGAAAAGATACAAGTCAAAGATCAATAAATTCAGATGGTTGCATAGTTTTAACTGAACTTATTTTGGGTACTTAATCTAGGTCCGTATGAAAAATTGGGTAGATCTATGAAAAGATACAAGTCAAAGATCAATAAATTCAGATGGTTGCATAGTTTTAACTGGACTTATTTTGGGTACTTAATCTAGGTCCGTATGAAAAATTGGGTAGTCCTGAATCGTTGCAACAACTTTCTCAACTTTTGGATAAGCATGGTATCGAGTGTACTCCACCCAAAACTACAGCTCGTATGCTGGATAAGCTCGTGGGCCACTTTTTGGAGGAAGATTGTTACAATCCCACGTTTATCTTGGACCATCCGCAAATAATGAGTCCATTGGCTAAATATCATCGTTCGCAAAAGGGGCTTACGGAGAGATTTGAATTGTTTGTTATGCAAAGAGAAGTATAATCAAACACAGATTGCTTGCCTATCTTTTCAAAAATATGCATTTTGGGTCAAATAATGTTTATCTAATGACGAGAACGTTACTTTTTTTCAGCTTTGTAACGCATATACTGAGTTGAACGATCCAGTAGTGCAGAGAGCTCGTTTTGAGGAGCAGGCTAAGGACAAAGCTGCAGGGGACGATGAAGCTCAAGTTGTGGATGAGAACTTTTGCTGTGCGCTAGAGTATGGTCTGCCACCAACTGGTGGCTGGGGAATGGGCGTGGATCGATTGACTATGCTATTGACTGACTCCTTCAACATTAAGGTAATTTAAAAATAAAATTTGTAAAATAGCTATTTTCAATACCATTTATAGTGATGAGAAAGATGACGAGTATGACAGCCACTTTCTATACTTTCGATGCTGTTGTCAATGTCAAAGGTTTTCTTTGACGGGACATTTTATGATCGGAAGTGTGGCAAGCGCTGATTTTACTGAGGCATTTGTCTGAACGTTTACTTTTATTGTAAAAAATAATAATATTTTGTGACGAAGGTTTGGTATGAATTAAAATTCTTAATATTATTCTTTGTAGGAAGTCCTACTCTTCCCAGCGCTTAGGCCGGAGGATAATAATCCAACTAGGCTAAATGCTGCTGCGGCTGAACCTTCACAACCCGCAAAAGCGTCGTAAAATCAAACTATTTATGAAATGGTTTCTAGTACCTCTAGGTAGTCTCACTCTGCCCTGTCTATTTCGCATTTATGTATAGCTCCCTTTTCAGCACTAATTTATATATGTACTTTAATCTAGTATACATACGAAAGCACAGCTCTTTTTATTAATTTATGGAGTACCGTTTTGTTAAAAGCCCAGTAAAAGTTGCATAAATAAATCAAAAGTATCATTGAAATTGAATTATTCATTGTTCCTTCATACATCACATCACGTAATTAATTACATGACATGCACATCTTAGTTCCTTGTTTGTAGCTTTTAAATTTACTTCAATTCCATGAATGGGACAACTCACATGATTTACTTTACAATGAGCTTTTGTGCAGTATAATAGTAAAGAGTCTACTTGTCCCAACACAATCAACGAGTGGTATGAACGAGTCCCGTTTTCCTTTCGTAGCAGACAGTAGAAGAGCCAGACTAATGTGCCTTCCTAAACGTTTGCCTAATAATCACGTTGTTCTTGCATCAGCTGGAGAAAGCAGCTTAAGCTAAAAAAGTAAAAACGCTAAAGAACATTTACAATTTCCACTTCATTTTAAACATTTCACTCTTTACAGTTTTTAATTTGAAAAGGCGAAATGGCATCTCCAAGTGATTCAGGCATGGAGGATGAAACTGATCAACAGGAAGAGTGCTCCTGCTTTGACCGCATTTTGAAACCGCTGACAAAGCAAAATGTCATCCATCACTATATACCGTTGGCGGGGGGAGCTGCTTACACATTGCTTAGCGTTCATATTACGAAGCCGAGTATTTTAAGAAGGTAAAGAATGTATGGCGTTCAGTAAAGTTTAGGATTAACATTTAATATAGTTTGAGTTTTTTAAAATTATTTTTCTTTTTTTTT
>JAANSQ010002646.1:0-11523 GCA_036850885.1 Lepidocyrtinus dapeste
AAGAACGTCTACAAGCTTAATTAGGACAGAATATCAACCAACACATTTCTAACGACTTTCATTTTTCAAAATGGAGAAAAATTACAATTTTTTGTTTAGGTTGTAAAATTACAATGTGTGTTTGAATTAAAAATAGATAGAAATTAGAGTTTTTCTTTCTTAGCATTAAAGTGCCAAACTGGAAATGGCGACTTATAATAACATTGACATCACAATAGTATTACTATAGACTTTTCCCACTAAAATATACTGTGGATATTTCTTGTCTTGCTTTCACTTTTAATTTTGTACAAAATGCAAGTAACAGTTCTACAGTTCCGATTTTAATGAAGCGCGTATCATTATTTTGATTTGTACTGCTTCAATTTTTGTGCATTCCGCAAACATGATTCAAGACGTTGTAAAGTATCTCTAAAATTGCGCCTATTTAACGCGCTTCTTTCCTGTGACCCACTGACCTCCTACGCTAATGTATTTTAACATATTAAGTACTGTAACCTTTCAGGACGAAGCAAATCAATCAACAAAATAAAACTATGATACGTATTTAGGATACTCTTTCTAAAACTTGTATAAAAGAGTACGTACTGGTGCAATTTTATATTAGTGATTAAAGTACTCCTATAAAAAATTGGCTATAAGAAAATTTTGCAATCAAACAGTGTGCACAGCGGAGATAATCATTTTTCCGGCTACAAGCTTCAATATCTGGGTACTTTAAACAGGGGAAAACGATTAGATAGAATTGTAGAAGATGGAAATCGTTCGAAAGCGAATTCTTGAAGGAATTTTTCCTCAATATTTTACCAAAACAATCAAGCCTTTACGGTTAAGTTTTAGTAACAAATTATGTTTTAATAGTTTTAATAATATAATTGTGGATAACTTGCTCTTCAAGTTGGAAGGTTTGGATACGATTCGAGAAATTCGAGGTACATGCTGCGACGATCTACTCGATCAGAAAACAGCGCTAAACTGTTAAAAGCAAAATCGGAATCCAAGTCTGGCAACAAAATTATGTTTTAATAGTTTTAATAATATAATTGTGGATAAGTTGCTCTTCAAGTTGGAAGGTTTGGATACGTTTCGAGAAATTCGAGATATTTGCGGCGATGATCTACTCGATTAGAAAACAGGGCTAAACTGTTAAAAGCAAAATCGGAATCCAAGTCTGGCAACAATGTAATGTGGTGCTTTACGCTCTTGTCAAAGTATTATTTTATTGTGTTCAAACTGATTCAATTGCTTTAATTCGCAAAGGTTCTAATTTGTAACGGTTGTAGAAATAAGTATTTGTTTTTACCAAGATTTATTACTTTCCAATTTATCGACATTCCAATTGAACATGCTTTCGCTATATTTACGGACAACAAAACGCGTGTAAATGGGCAGGGAATATGACTACAAAATGCAACATTTTCTAACAAAAATGCTGAGCAAAACTCACAATATTTAATGAAATTAACAATGAACGTTAGAATAAAATGTTCTCTAGTGAAATTGACAATGAGTAGAATGTAGGAATGCATAAACTAATAGTTGCATAATTATAAGTACTTAAACTTAAAGTTTGTAAGTTAGTTGTAACAATAAAGTACTTAAAATGTAATGTAACGTGTCATCGTTCGAATCGTAAAGTATCGGTTATAGATTGAAATTAATAATTGACCTTCTTCTTAGCCGACTTTTTGCCTTAGACTAAGTGTTCACAGGTTTATTTTATTTTTGCATGTTACATTTTAATCACTATATCCTAACTATTACCTACATTGTATCCATGAGTCTGGGACTGCGACTGTGTAGGTTTTTATGGAAGAAATTATTCCTTTTCATATTACGTTATCTGTTTAATAATGAATATTTATGCAAAACTAAAATTTGTTTATCTCCTCTTGACACCGACTCGTGATTGTTTTTTGCGAGAAAATATAATATTTAATGTATTTTATTCTGTGCGATGACATAATTAAGTTTGGTAAGAGTGTAAGTTGATCTTACAGCTCTTTCAGCTTTAGTTTGAAGTATCAGTTTATATGCACATGTTATGTATGTTTATTCCATTGCCATTTGCAATGTTATACAAATAGGAGATATTTAGACAAGAAAACAAAGAAATGATGACATCTTGCATTCTCTTTTTTAAGTTCCGTCTTAACTGTACTGTAATATAACCTTTCTTTTCTTCTGTCATTTCCTGTCATTTCCGCTAAGAAAAATATCAGAATTAATTTAAGAAATAATCTACACTAGATATGAGTAATGTACAATTTAGCCCCAACATTTTAAACTTCTACAGAAGGAATTTGCTTTGATATCGAAATGTATAGGGAATATTTACTTAGCAAATAACAGAAATTCTCAAGATTCTCTGCGCATAAGGACTGTTCGTATAGTATCTTTTGCAGAATGTGCTCTATGAACGGCCCTTTTCCAAACCTACCTAAACCTAATCCAAAACCTATAAATTAGAAAATCTGCAAGAGGTCAAGCTGTGTTTTTGCCACTCTGTCATTGATAATTCAGCTTTCTCTACAGTCTCCCGACTTCTAGTTATTATTGTCTCGGTCTAGTCATTTTTTTGCAATGCATATGAAGCAATGAAAGCGTATGTTGAATCAAAGTCAAAGATTTGAGGGTAAAAATGCAACTTGTCTTCGTATGCCTAATTAGTTCATGAGACAGGCGGGAATGTTCAAAAATTTCATATTTTCAGAAACATTGCCATGGGTGGGGGAGTGATGCCTAAACCCATAATAAAAATCTCTGTAACAATTAACTTACACCAAAATATCTACACCTTAACCTTGTTATCAAGATCTTGAAGGATTTTTTTAGACAAACCTAATCTATATAATTTTACCTGTCTCTAATTTTAGGTCGATTGTAGCAAACTCAACCAGATCTAAAGTAATTAAAAAAATGTTACGATGTACTAACAAAGCGTGTTTCGATATCTACGTAGGTTCGAAAGTTTTAGGTAATAGGCTTATAAAATTGTTTCCCAAGGACTTTCACTCTAACCAGGACCATCACTGTAAAACATGCCCGCGTTGGAGATTGATGGTTTTTGCGGAAGAAAAAAGAGACAAAAATTTCAACTCAATTCAGTTCAGTATTTCCCACTAATCCTAATTAATTAGTTTATTCTAAACCAATTTTTTTAAACTACCCGCATGTGTTATACGTACGTAATGAAGGACAGTAATAAAAAATAATTACACACCAGAGAACCCCGCATTAATATCTAGATTAATTACATACTAACAAAAATTTGGTAGACAATGAATGATTTAATATGGCAGATTAGTCCTACATATTTAACCAACATTTATCCAAACAAAATTACGTACTAGTCTAAGGAATAAGATATTACGCCATATGCTACGGAATTTAATTAAGGTAATGTATAGTTGACATAAAATGAACGAAAAATGGTGATGCTTCAAATAATAAGAAAAATAAAATGGAAAATGATTTTGAGAACAAAAAAAAATCTAGAATAAAATTTCACTGTTTTCCTCCAATCGCTAGTATTTTAAGTGCATCATAAAATGGCACAAACTATGAATAATTGCCTACCTGGGCAATGAAAAATGTGACAATGTGGTTGAAAAGCCACAAGATGAAATACAGTATACCTAGAATTTTCCAAATGTCAGGACCAATCTGCTCATAAATTCAACGGACGTTTTTGCGTCAGCCACATACTAGCTCAATGGGGTCTTGGGAATTAATTTATTGGATAATCGCAGTATAAAAGCAAGGGTTGAAAAGAGATCTAGGCATCAGATTCTGCGTAAAATTGATTGTGATATCAATTTGAATCTGTGAATCATGAAGTTCTTACTGGTTTTGGTAGCGCTTGGAGTCGGAATGTCTCAAGCCGCCCCGGAAACTGCCTCTAAAGGTTTTGCTACAATAGAGGTACAAAGATTGGAAAAGCGTTCCCTAGATAAGTCATCTTCTTATCAAGTGCGCGTTAAGGGACTAGGAGAAGAACATAGCTTGAACTTGGAGACACCGGCATCATCGATCTTCACTCCAGACTTTCAGTATATGGAGATCTCAGCCGATTCGGAAACAGGAGAAATACAGTTTGATGATGCCACCCCTTCGGAAGTTGAAATGAAGGCTATCGAGGACAACTTTTACACAGATCAAAAGAATAACGCAGCCGTGTCGTTGAAGAAAACTGATGGAGAATCTTACCAGCTGAACGGCCGTCTAAATGATATGGTCGCTGTCCGAGTCAATGAAGAAAGTAACTCGCACGAAATGGTTCGCAGTTCAAACGGTGGTACTGGTAAGTCTGCAAATGATTACGTGGATCTACAGCGAACTTTGACTCTTGGAAAGCAATCCAGGGCTACGAGCTACGCTACTCCAGAGGTTCTCGTCATTTTTGACTACGCCAACACACAAACCTTTGGACGAAGCCGTAGCAAAATTCTAGACTACCTTGGAGTTTTCTTCCATGCCATAAATAACCGTTATGCTACAGCATCGGATCCCAAAATCACTTTCAAGTTGTCAGGCGTCACCTCCATAACATCTCTTTCGGCTCAGCCATACATGGAAAATAACAAAGCTCCAGGTGGATATGATATTAACAAGGTTCTAGAAGATCTATCCGGTTGGGCTTACAAAAATAGCAGAAGTACTCCAAGATACGATCTGATCGCTTTAATTACTGGGACTGACATGCAAATGAAGGATAGTAGTGGCAAATGGGAACCAGCCGTTGCAGGTTTGGCGTACCTTAAGGCAGCGTGCTGGAACAGTACAGGATCCCAAAGGTAAGCATAAACCTATTTATACATTTTTTTTCAGAAATTATGAACCTTAATTGGATTATTTTTGATAAAGATATCTTGGCTCCTCTGTCACTGAAGACATCGGAGGATACTTCGATGGGATGTTCAGCGTTTCACATGAGCTCGCACACAATATTGGAGCTCCTCACGATGGCGAGGCAAAGGATGGAACTTCGAATTGCCCCTGGAGTGATGGGTGAAAATAATAAATATTTTAAAATTAATAAATATTTAGTTAAGCCTAATCTGCTTAACTAGATTTTCACATTTTCTCCAGGTATATCATGAGTTATGAAGGCTGGGGCACCAAAAACAAATTCTACTTCTCCCAATGCAGTCTCCAGCTCATGAAGAATCTCATTGACTCCAAAGAAGGAACCTGTACCAGAAGTCAACAATCTTCCACTAATATACCCATCTCCAAAGATAATGTTGGTGACCGGTATTCCATGCAACAGCTCTGCGTCAAGTATACCAACTCGACACAAGCCGTCCCTGATCCAGACACCTCTGCAGATTCACTCTGCAAAAATCTCAAGTGTAGATTCCCCCATCCTACAAAACCTGGTTGGTACAGCATTCGGACATTGAATCATCCTCCAGGAGACGATACTCCATGTGGTAATAATAAAAAATGCGTCAACGGGGACTGTGTCTGATTTTTATTTATTTCACAAAAAATAAATATTCAATCATTATTACACTTTTGGAAATAAAACGTTTCATGGTTTCATGATTACAATTTGATATTATAAAACATACATACAATCGTACTTATACATTCAATTTTTTTTACCATTGCTAGAATGCACCTTGTCCCATTGAAGTGGATGGAACGCTAAACATTTTCATTGAGGATAGCATTAAGGATGCATATTTTCCTCCTAAACACAGACAGAATTGAATGAAGATAATATAACAGGAATGAAATGGGCTGATGCTATATTGAGCTAAAAAGTAAGCCGGTCAAAGTCCAGACTTCACTCACTTCAGTAGATTTCAGTTGAACAAGCATGTGTTGCATAATAGTAAGGTGAACTTGAAATGTATGCCAATTCAAGATTCAAGTACTTTATTGTGATGCTCCAAATACAAGATTATCCAGAGAAAAATATGTGATAAATGTCATATAACTTTTGGATATTGGACATTAGATTTGATTCATTTTTTCTAGAGCTTTATATAAAACAAGACTGGATAAAAGTTGTGATAAATTGTAATAAAATTTTTGTGTAAGATTTTTACCTGAATTCAGCTAAAGAAATGGCAAGTGCTAATAGGGTTTTGAAGGGATTAAGGTTGGTGAATACTAGCCGGGGCTTGTGTTCAAGTGCCACTTTAAGAGCAATTCAAAATGTTACCGTTATTGGGGCGGGAACAATGGGAGCTGGAATAGCTCAAGTAAGATGAAATTTTATAATGAATACATTTGATAAGTCTGTTTATTGTTTGTATATGGACATATAATTTTATTCGGAATGTTTACTGTAGGTGTCTGCCGCTGCAGGAAATAATGTAAACTTGGTTGACGTCAGTAATCAAGTCCTAGAAAACTCTAGGAAGGGAATTGAAACAAGTCTAGGCCGTGTGGCGAAAAAAATGTTCAAAGTAAGCCTACGTTTGGTTTATTTGAAATTTTATATTTAAGCACATTTAAACAGAAGAGGTAATTGCAAGTCTGTGTTTCAATAGGATGACCCTTCAAAAGGCGAAAAATTCTGCAAAGACACTATAGGACGAATTAACTTCATGACTTCAAAGGAAAAATCTGTCGAGTCTGCTGACTTGGTTGTAGAAGCAATCATTGAAAATCTTAAGATGAAGCAAGATTTATTCGATGCTTTGGACTCTGTTGCTCCAGAAAAAACTATTTTTACTAGCAACACGTCCTCTATCCTCATTGGAGAAATAGCACAAAACTCCACGCGCAAAGATAGATTTGGAGGCCTTCACTTTTTTAGTCCAGTACCAGTAATGAAGCTTCTTGAAGTCATTCGAATTAATGAAACATCGGATGCCACCTATAAAGCAATAGACTCTTGGGGAAAGTCTATTGGAAAGGTTACAGTTAGTTGCAAAGACACTCCTGGATTCATTGTGAATCGTCTTCTAATCCCTTACACTCAAGAAGCAGTGAGAATGGTAGAAAGAGGGGACGCCACTCCGAAGGATGTTGATATCGCCATGAAACTTGGGGCTGGATATCCCATGTAAGAAATATAATAATTCCCAATAACCTCCATAAAATCCGTAATTCTTAATTCTTGACCAAATTTTTTTATATAAATCAGGGGACCGTTTGAGCTTTCTGATGCAGTTGGGGTTGACGTCGGCCTTTTCATTGCTGAAGGTTGGGAAAAGCGATTCCCCGATGATCCTAGATTCAAGGTTCCCGAGTCAGTAAAGAAATTGGTCAAGGAGGGCAAGTTAGGTCGCAAGACTGGAGAAGGATGGTACAAATACGAAAAGTAATTCAAATCAAACCAATGCATGCTCTCTCCAGCAAAATTTGATATTTCAAAATACAATCCAAAAATAAATTCTCTGTGATGTTTGAAAAGATTTAATTAAAGCGTTTCATCCACAATCAATAAAAAACTTGTTGAATTTCTACTAATCATTTGAACTACAAAATACTCCTCTCACAAAAAAATGCCGCTTCTCACTGTTACGCATTCTTCCCGCATTTTACACATACCTGCATATAATCAAAAACTTTAAACATAACGTGTTCTTTTTTTTCTTAATCAAATTTAAATGTTTCACTGGGATAATACTATAATACAGCAGGATATAAACGAATACACCTGCTCGAATATTTCATCTTCAATAAAGAAGGTGTCTACTGTGCTCGGCTCAGCGTTATTATACGATTACGCGTTGTTATTATATTACTTGTTTGTGCATCTCTGCGGTCATCCGAAAAACCGGCTTCATCGTATCATCTTATTATTTTAGAAATTAGAATAGAATGCATCTGCTTATATACCATCCTCATCTTTCACTCCCTATTATTTCTGCCCATTTTGCAACGAAATATAGCGTTATGTATTGTGTCGATCCCCGCATAATAATAACTAGTTTTTTTCACCAAAGCAAACTCCAACAGACGCCTACTACTTAAGGTGCACCGTAAAGATACAGAATGAACCTGGGGTTTGAAACGTTTCGTTTGGCGAAGTGAGTATCATCACATCACTTTAATTGTTTTTATGTGTATTTGTACACAATATCGTTAAGATGATTCCTTGATCCTAAACCTAATCATACAGAGATGAGTGCGAGGTACTTACAGCTATGTACCCAACCGCATTTTTAGGTAATATGTTTTTTCACCAGAAGAGTCCGTTTTCTATTTTCTCATTGTTCACTTTGCTTTGACTCATAAACGCCAAAAGTGTTCATTTAGACGAGGCTATGCAGAAGAACGAAAGAAAGCGCACCTGCAACATTCAAATTTTTTGCACACATTTCCCGTGTCCGATTCAGGAGACGCCACCACCGCTGACTATTGACATACCAGAACCAGACGTTTAGCATTTTTTTAGAGAGTGGACTTGACTGACTAAATCTGATAACGTAACTTTAGAGAAGATTGTAAATGTAAAGAAAGAGCTTTAAAGTGTTCAGTATTCTACTTTGTCACAAGTTTTCTCTTTTCAAAAGTAAAACATGTAAAACATTGTTTCTCTGTGTCGGGTGAGCAGGTTATCAAGGAAGTTTATTCTGCCATGTGACAGTTCGAAAAAGGAAGTATATTAAACTGAGGACATTAACTGCGACGACAATTTAATAGACGAAATATAAATCCAGGATTATATGCGGATTCTGTGAATGATAGATTTTTTCTATCGCTAACTTTAGTCTACTAATCAGAAACGACGAACATTTCAAATTCTGTAAAAGTAGTATCTGGTTTCCTAAAGTGTCTGAGTTTTGCCAGTTAACCGATTTAAATATTGCCGAAAATGGCTAGAAGTAGGTTCAAAGAATACTTCCTGGTAGTGATCTCCTTTCACTTGGCCTTTTACATTGGACATGCAGACAGTTTTTACACTCAGCGACAAAGATATGGTAAGATGACAAGAAATTCGCAAAAGTTTTGAGTGTTAGGGAGTGAGTCATTTGTCACAATGCCCCAATTTTGGTTGACTCATTTTTTAACCTCAATTCCTTCTTTTCCCCACTCTGTCTTGATTGCATTTTTACGGGTTTTAAGTGCATTTCTATAAACTGTTTCATCATTCCCATCAATGTATTTGGTGTTTAAAAGTAAAGGTAGATTTATTCCATGTCAGTCCTAAAAATTCTTATCTAATTAGCACAACTATACAGCAAGAGTGTAAAACTGACTGCCTAAATAAATTGATTAGTTTCTGTTTATATTTGCAAGGACAGGTTTTTCTTTTCTTCTGGCTCTAATCTAATCAGACATTTCTCCACATCCAACAATCAATTAATTACATTGTACATTGCAGACTTATTTTGTTTTGCGTCGGTATCAATTGATCTCGTAACAACATAACATAACGAAACAACAATTCAATTTTTTTCTCGAGGTTTTAATTTTTTACGACTTTCATTCTGAATTGATGTGTTTTTAAAGACGCGAAAGGAATAATTTGCCTACGCGCTCTGCCTCATTTCATTTGCGGAACAAGATGTAAAGGCATGCATGAAGACCTACCGATATTTCATTTCGGCAGAGTCATTGTACCGCACCTTATTACCTCATTAGCGAAAAAATATATAACGTTATTATACCTAATTCATAATATATAATGCACAATTCAATGTAATAATCAAGCTGATGATGGTAATGGCATTAATTAAACACCATCTACGTTGCGCTATGGCTTTGGATGTGCTCATGCTTTTTAAAAAGAAGAAAAACTGTGCTTATTTCTCTACTCCAAAAACAATGGCACCAGTTACTATTCTGCGTGAAGCAAAGTTACCATGGTATGAATTGTTTTACACCTGCGAAAAAATCACTGTAATACTTTTTTCCCCCGTGTGCCTACTCTACACAGATTTTTTTTATCTCATTCATGATTATCGTGCTCATCTTCGTCTTATTTTTCCCAAGAAAGTTTTCTGTGGTCAAGTACACATCTCATCTTTAGTGCCAGCTTGGTAAAACTTGTCCACTCACTCGACTCATTCACTTACTCTTGAAGCAAACCTGAAGAATGGTTGAAGACTCGAAGCAATAAAGATATTCATTTTACACCGGTACCGTTATCCCCCTGCCAAGTCAAAGATTTTTCTGGCATTGCATTGCATCATCGCTATATCACCCATTTTTCGTGTGGTATCTGTGCTTTCAGGGTAAAAATCGTGTACTGTTTATAAGGCCGTTTTATATCATTTTTTAAAGATCAAACATCAAACACTCTCGCAATAAATTCCCGTATAGGGATCAAGGTCTAGGATGATGGGATCGTGATTTTGATTATTTACAAGAAACCACATATATCATTAACCTTTCATTTTTCCTTTGTAAAAACGACCGAGCTTTGGGCAATGAAAAGAAAACAACATTTGTACATTTACAAGATATTTTTTCCTTTAAAAAATGGAAACAAGGAGAAAGTTTTTGTTGTAGTAAACAGCGAGAAATTCATAACCGTATGGTACATAAAAAAATGAGTAATAGGGCATGTGCTGTGTTACAGCTCTTGATAAAATATTTTATCTTTCAAGTTACTCTTATCTGAGTCAGTCATCTTCTCATCTTCTTTTCATTTGTAAAACGTTTGCAAAATAAAACTTGTATCTTTGCTAATAGCCAAGTCTTTTGTTTCACGCAACTCGCATTACTTTTGTAACTCGAACGGATTTAAAATATTAGAGGTATTCAGAATAAATTGAAGGTTGTGGATTTATAAGGTTTTTGAGGGAGTGCTACGATGAAACATAAAGGATGAAATTTCCATTTTAGGATTTTAATCCTGGTTTCGTTCAATTTTGCACTGCCAAATAGGAAAAAAGTGATGTACCGGTGATGGGGAAAACATAAACATGAGAGAAACTGTTTCAGTATGTTTTTGATCGTTTTGCTTTTAAGATCCTGTACGAAAAATGTTGTTTACTGGGTCTATAGGATGTAGGCTCAAATGCCTTAACATGGGCAGAAATTATAGATATTTTTAATCCAAACACAATCTCATCTCATTAAGATCAAGCTTTTTTGCTTATCTTCTCATCACCCATTTTTCTAATTCCCATTTTTTTAATGTGAAGTACATAGGCACTTAACGAGATAATTACAGAGTAGCGAGGATATGGGATATGGTATTTTGGATTGTGCATAGGTAAACGATTACACATCATATCCTTTAAACCCTAAAAATTCTAAAAATCCTACTGATCCTGATTTTGATGATAATGCTAGTTCGAATTGAATCTCTTTCCCTTTTCACAATTTTTATGATTGATATCAAAATCCAAGCTGTCTAGTTTATAGTTCTTTTATTGTTTCGGTGAGGTGCACAAGTTACTTCCCCGGGCACCATTTTTTCTCCTACGGAGTCGAACGGATTAATCAAGATGTATTAAAGATTTACAGATGTATTTTTTAATCATATAGGAGCTAATGAAAGGAACGGGAATTTTTACGCAAAAAAAACGTAAATTACATTTTTTACGAATGGATTCAATTATGAAATTGAAAATTAATAAGGTGTTGCAGTTGCGTTGATTAAAT
>JAANSQ010002647.1:0-11520 GCA_036850885.1 Lepidocyrtinus dapeste
GTAGTTATTTCAGCATTTAAGTTTATACAGAGCCCAATGCCATTGTGAGAAGAGCATCATGTCAATTTTATTGCTGCTCCTTCTTCGTCCATTTCTAAACACGGTTGATTTCCCATGAGGTACATTTGTTCATTTTATATACTTAGCCTTACTGTACACTGGGAACAGGGAAGGCGATGAGGTAGGCACAAGGAAGAGAAAGAAAATGAGAATAAAAGATAAAATGGAAAAGTGCTTAGCTCCAATGAAAGCGGCACACACGCATAAAATATACATATAGTTTTAGGCTTCCGATTTAAAAAATATATTTTAAGGGATTCATTGTGTCCCGTTTCCAGCCGCGGAATGAGAAATGAAGAAAATGTAATACTATATCCTTAGCTTGGGGAAATTTTAGTTTACTATTGGAATAGTAACCCCAGATTAAATGGAGTTGGATACAATGTATAAATGTATTATAATGTGTACATATATTCATGCATAATATATACGGATAAGTCTATTGCAATGCACTTTTTCACACACGCTAAAGCACTTAAGAAACATTAAAATAAAGAACTTGGTATACATCCCTGGCTGCAACACGTATTTTCCATTGGAATACCTAAGATGATGAAACATGTGGGAAGGATTTTCCGTTGCAACAAATGGATGCATCTGCTGGAGTTTACTTGTTCCAGTGGTTGTGTTCGGTTTTCTAGATGTTTGTTTTTCTTGTTGGTTATACCGCTTTGTTTGATACACTTTCCTGAGATCTAGGGAGATGATGATGTTAATGCATCAAACAAACAAGGCACTTCCTCTGATGTAACGACTGTAGCAGCTGCATTCGGCTTAGGTAATATGAGACTGCATCCAATTTTCTTTCCAGCCAAACGCACAATTTTATACTTCAGAACATGAATAAAAATGTGCATTTTTTCTAGAATAAGATGTTATAGGGCTTTTACAAACGCAGCTGTGGAAAACTCATAGGTTGGTTTAAAACCTGAAAAGAAAATTGCCTACCTGGCGATAGTGCTACGAATAAGGAGACCAGGAGACGGATACACATTCAGTTTTATTTACAAGCTTTATGAGTGTTAGCTCTATTGTGTACCGTTTTATCCATGTAGCTTAAAATAAGACATACAGTAGAACTGCCTACATTTTTCGTGCTATCCAAATTTACCCAAATGCACAAGTGGGAGTAGTAATTTTGTTTGGAAATAAGTTAGCATGTGGCTTAAAGAGTTTTTTCAGAGAAAAGTACGGAAGAGAAAGTAAGAGCTATAGGTTTTATTGCCTGAGAAACTCTTTTACTTACTTTTGTAAAGCTTCCCTAAAGAAACTTTAGTGTGAAAACAATTTCTGTAGCGTGTGCATACCATAATCTCAAGATAAATTTAGACTCTGGAGGTACATACGTTTTATTATTATAAAAAATGTTTCTTGGACTACGAAAATTCCTATTTTTATCTCGATTTTCTATAAAATGGTTGCATAGCGATAAAACTATATTAGCTAGCCGCACATGCCTGTTTTACGTTCAAATAGAATTTGTGACAGATAGGTAAGTTTACTCAAAATTTAAGCATGCCTATTACTCATCATAATACGCTAGTCTCGTATCTGCAATCTTTATGCATTGGTTAAAGAACTAAGAGGGTTCGATTTTTATCTGGGCAATATTGAATTTGAATTTTCTAGAATTTAGATTGATGGTTTAGTCTGATAAAGAACTCATCTATAAAATCGTAAGCAGATTTGAGTACTTTGGAAACTCTTGCTGGAAGTTTCTACCAGAAAATTTTCTAGTTTGAGGCTTCACTTCAAGTAAAACTGTCTCCAAAGAATATTCAGGAAAAGCTAGACCTATCAATATTATCTCGCCCCTCTAGTTTTTTTTGTATTTTTTTGGAGTGAGTTACTTTTTATTATAAGGACATAAATGATGGGACATTGCTCTGAAAAAGCAGTCAAAATATGAGATCATATAATATTTTACTGTTGTGGTAGTAAAATGTGCTTGTATTATAGTTTACTCACATTCCACTCCCGTGTTCAAGTCATTGACTTCTCCTATGCAAAACCAACGAGGCTCACGTACCACTTGGCATTTTTGTTAGCTCACATTATACCAGTTGCATTATTACTACCAAGAAAAAATAATCGAAGGGCCCTAACATGAGTACTTATAGGGACTTTGGATAGTGAAAGGCATGCTTTAATATTATCGTCTCTGGTGATTCTTTTGGGAAAGCCAAGCAATGAAACCAAGATCCAGCAATTTATCCCCTGCGATAGTAAAACCTTGTTATAACACCGTCTAAACGAATACATGAGATGGAAAGACGAAACAAAAGATAAGGGAAATTATAGGGATTCTATGTACTCCTTCTGATTTTTATATACTGTTATCTTTCTTTGTGTAGCGTGGCACTATTTCCCTGTATCTTTATGGCGTGTACATTAATGAATGTGCATTTCGAGTACACTTCCTTGTCCTAATATATTTTCATTTCTTCCTCTTGCCTGTTCCCATGTCCCCGTAAAATTATACCCCTCGTTCCAACTGAAGTGAAAGTATATTAAAAGAGAATGAAAGTATTTGTTCTAATATGGGGAGTCTAGGGTACTATATGCTTAGTCATGTTCCCCCATATACCCATTGTACTTCGTACCATGATCAGATATTGTCGTGTGATAATACAACGTAGGAATAAAGTTGAAGGACGTTATTACTAGTTGGGATTTCCCAGTAAATATTATTATTGTAAGAGGGATCAAATTTGTAGCTTTTCCATTCGTGCTTTCCCATTTTGTACGAAACTGCAGTTCTACAAATATTGTCAGTCCTATTCTTCAAGATAAACTGCCTTAGTCATGTAAGCTTTTATGGGTGCACTTTTCTTGCATCACAGAAACTGCAGCCCCTCATCACAGAAATGGAAGAAAAGCGACTTTATTACAGACAATATCCATGTAAACATTTCAAGTGACAAAGTTTGGTTAATAATACGACTAGAGATTGCGTTATTTGTGGAAATTAAATGCGACCGTCACAAAAATACGAAATGGATATGAGTTTCGTTGCGTTGCCCACAAAATAAACAAACTTAAAAGCGCAATGAATATCCTGTGAAATGTGAGCAAAAACGAGAAACTACCAGATGGAAACCAATAATGATGATCAACCTTTCAGGATAATACTTAAATGAATTCTAGAAATTATTTGAGCGTACATTTCTCCTGAAAAACAGTTATTGTTTTACTGCTCCATTATCCTTTGAACAAAATCAAAGTATAAAATATTTTTTTCATGGAGGAAACACTCAAACAGTACTGAATATCATGAACTTTATCAATACAAAAGTTTTGATTGGATGAAGTAGGATTAGGAGTAGAAGGGTCTATACTTATTTATGACATGTCAGTGAAAAGATGAAAAGAAGAAGTGTTATTAACTTACTTCTCAGCAACTTGAAAGGTATTACTATCATTTCGAATCGACCCAAGTTCGCGCTTGATACTCTATGACGTTTGTACTATTTGAGATGAACTAGTGGAAAAGGGGAATCACTGACTGACTACGAGCGAAAGTTGCTCACTAAGCACATTCACAAAGCGAAAGAGAGGGAAGTGACGTAAGTTTTTTCTGCAAGTGCACTTTAACACCCTATGTATCTCTTGCCAATTCTATTATGATTATAATAATGCTGTGGAGTAAGTGTAGAAGTTGAATAGTAAAACGATAATAAAATAATACCAAAGTGAGCAAAGTCAGCAGATCTTGCTGTCTCAAAGGAAATGCATTTTCCTTCTTCAAACTTTGATGGTCCACTCTAATAACGTTTTTTTGAGATGTTGAAAAGGCATAAATGAGAAAGATAATACAAAAACGCCATTAAAGGAATTGAGGTATGAGAGAAGGGTGTAAAATACCTTCGTAAGTAGACATAAGATTAGATTTTTCGCTTCTTCTATAATTCATATGACTCGACTGTGCTGACGCCGTAAAAATAATAGAAAAAGAAGAGGAGAAAGGCAACTGGAGAATTTCCCTGTAACTTGTATTCCCTTGACTTTTGGGTAGTAGAAAATTGTGATGATGTAATGTGATGTAATGGAAGGAATAGCTGTCGGAAAATGCCATCATCATTGTCGTCATCATCATCGCGTAATCATCGTCTTCACCCTGGGTTTTCTATCTTACTTTAAAAGAGAGATGCGTACAAAAGAAATGCCGGTATGGTGTGTGCAACGAAAAGTATAGCAATTCTAAAATGAGTTTCTCACTAAAGTTTGATACAGTTTGGCTTCTTTTACCGTTGGGCATACATTTCTACGCGCTGGATGCATTATTGCTTTAAGCTGATGCCAACTGAAGCAGTAGTAAGTCTGTGATCCATTATTTATGTTGTTTATCAACACAAGCTCTCGTGCGATAATGTGTTTCGAGAGGATCGAATACTGGAAAAGTGTAGATGATTTTTCTTCCAAGTTTTTGCTTTCACTAAGAAAATTACGGACACGGTAGGTGCACCCATACAAGGGAAAAGGAAAATTTTCTAGGTCCTTTTGCCATATAGAATTGTGCCAAGAATTTGTTCTCCAGAAAGTCGGATAGATCTTGTAAGAAAATGTGCACTTACGAAGTCCCTCATTTTGTATAAAGGGCACGAAGGGCAAGGTCATCCTCACTAAAATATAATATAAATATAAATTTCGTAGAAATAAAGTACAAGCAGGCTTAGTAATAGATTGTCTTGGCAAACTTTACCTTGGCAAAAGAATCTTGGAAAAATTCTGTTTCGCTCTTGCCTTCTTTCCAGCAATAATATTATCGGTGACTCATTCCTTTCTCAATTTGTTTAACCTAGAAGTACACTACTTGTTGTATTCCTAAAGCAGAAAGTCAAGTTTTTTCCAGTTGGTAAGTAGTTTGTAAAAAGTATTGTGTAAAAATATTGCAGCCATGTATCTTCTTTTCTTGGAGTAGTTTAGTCGTGGGCATCTGGTTCGAAAAAAAAGTTTGCGTGCTTTACTGCACTTGAATCTAAGAAGGGTATCGACAAAAATAAATATGATAGCAAATGCTTCAATGATTTCTTTTGTCAAAAAACGAATTTACGTGTTACGATACCATAGAAACTGTAATATTGGATAAATGTGATGGTAATTGCAGAGTGTTTACAGGCGAGAGAACTTTTGGAATCTATCGAATATAATATAGAAATGTGTTTATTTAACGGTAAAGTTACTCTTTATGTAAACGTTACTTGCAAACACTTATTAGTTCGTTTTTAAGAAGATATTCGATAAATAAGCCATTTTTTTATTTCAAGACTTCAGCTATACAAACAAAAGTAAAAGAACATCATTATGACTATTGTAATTATAGAAAGTACGAAAAATTATTACATAAAAACTTCCTTTTTTAATCTTTTATAAGTTCATCTTGTAATTTCAGTGATATTATACGCATCTTGAAAAAAGTTTTTCAAGTACACATTCACAGATCTGTACTCTTACAGTCTCATATATTCACTAGCGCGCATTGAGCAATTTCAATTGTATTATTGCATTAAGCTTTTCAGTAGGACGGATGATAGCACGTCAAGGAAAATCTCTCTGCACATTTCTCTTTCGCTTTATCCCCTATTTTCATGTTCCCCTTTCTTTTTTTTGATGTAGGCTCATACCATGACTAGAAAATAATCCCTTCTAGAATTTCTATTTTGACTGCCAAATGCGAGAGAGGGGAAGGTGCGTAGAGATATATTCCTCTGGAAGAAAAAGGATTGAAAAGGATAAATAATACAAGTGCATTCAAACAAAGTCAGAAATTTTCTCGAGAAAATAGGATTTCCAACTCACTACTCCCTGTACAAAGAGTTGTAAAGAAGGCAACATTCTTGAAAGAATCATTTCCGTTTGATGAGCAACACTTGAAGTTTACACTTGGTAAATCTGCATGTAGCGAATGTACACGAAAATACTCCACCTAAGGTGAAATAAGAACCAAGCATGTCAAAAACTCCTAAAATGTAACATGTTTTAGGATTGTTTGGTCATTCAAAATTTATTGAGTAAAACAACGAGAAACAATAGTAAACCTACGAAAACTCGGAGAGTTCTAGACAGTTTCAGTTAACCGAAGAAACTTTTCTACGCAATGCGCAAAGCAATCACAGATAGAGAGTGATAGTGCCCTTATTTGCACACTGAACGTGGAAACCGATCAGCAGGCAGCATGTGCTCTTTTCCCAAGGTAATGTTTTCAATGTTGAAAACTGTTTGATCATTCCATGCACCATTTCTTCCCATAAAATCTAGCTAATTTTAATGATTATGGTTATTACAAGAATGCACTTAAAAATCAAAGTGATCCATTAGAATTAATTCTCTATTTCTTTGATTCCCCATAATAAAAAGGATCTTTGTAGCTAATAATAGTCATCAAGATGACGGTGGCATCTTATTTCTGTCATCATTATCAAGATTCCGAGTAACTAAGCCAACTTGGCACTTTCCCTGCAGTTCTCATCACCAGCTCCATTTTTCAATGACGAGACCCTCTTTCTCTAGAGTTTGCACCGTCATCTCTATAATTTCTAGGCTTCCCTTCCTCCAGAAAAGTTTTCTTACTCCTTTTAATTTCTCCCTTGCTACATTTCACTTTAATTAGACAAAGAATTGATGAGGAATTTCTTGGGTGTCGAAACACGCCAGAACTTGAGGCTATGTTGTAGACACGCTTTTCTCAAAACTCTTGTAACCATACAGATACATAAGAATACTCAGGTTTACTCTCATACTCTCAGTTTGGATTTTTTTAGCCAGCTAAACCTAGAAGAGTGAAAGTGAAAGGGGAAGCAAGAAAAATTATCTTTATTTCCCCTCCGCAACTATCTGCAGTTCACAGGTGTGCCTTGTGTACATAAAATTCTAACGAGTGAAACATGAAAACACAAAACGACAATAGCGTATAGTACTCTCTCCCTTTCCTCAGCCATGTTCTTTCATTAACAATAAATCAAATTCCAATATGTGAAAGTAGATTTCATAGATCATTAGTCAGTTTTTCATTACACACGGTGGAAATAGTTTCACCAAGTTTCAGATGGGCTCTACTACCATTCAAACCTATTATCCATAAGTAATTGCCTTTAAAGTCAAAGTAGAGAGGAGGGAATTCATTTTCCCGTATAAATGAATGAGCGCCGGAAGCTCAGTAAAATGTTAGACTACATTCTGTTTTATATAGTGGCAAGTGGCATACATCGTATTATTACTTCAAGAGAGTAGTAAGCAACGTTATTAATGAGGCAATGCAGTAATCTATATTGCATCTGTAATAGGAGTAAAACTGCCTTAAAGAAAGGCATGGAATGGCCCATTTGCATTCAAAAAGCTAACTAGAACACACACTTCATGTTCGAGTAGCGGAGAAGGGAAACAACCAGCAGCGATGAAGTATGTTATTCTAGTGTATACACAAACATTTTATTAGCCTCTCTTCCAGTGTCTACTACTACCATTGGGCAAACTGTAAACTAAGATAAAAAAACTATCATTATTATAGACTTTTGCAGGAAAGGCGAAACAGCAGCAGTGCCACCATAGTAATTTAACAAAAGTGAAAGTAAAGATAACGCCAGTGTCCACCTGAGCTTAAGAAACTTCCTTTTGGCTATACGTTGTCTACCGCTTATGTGGGAATTTGCAAAGACTTCGTAGAATGGGGGCGGTTGAAAGAAGCCTTCCAGAGACAGTAATTTACCAAAAGTGAAAGTAAAGATAACGCCAGTGTCCACCTGAGCTTAAGAAACTCCCTTTTGGCTATACGTTGTCTACTGTTTATGTGGAAATTTGCAAAGATTTCGTAGAATGGGGGCGGTTGAAAGAAGCCTTCCAGAGACAACAATTACATCATCTCGCAATTTATCTTGCTATCATAATAATCTTACGCCACCCAAGAAGCGGGGAGATTATATGTAATTTTCAAGTAGCTACGGCAAAGTTGTTCTACTTTTTCAAATGGGTTTATCTACAGATGAATAGGTGAAGGTCTCGTTTAGTGTACTATTGCGCTGCAACATTTACTGTGAGTAAAAACATGAGCCAAATCGAGAAAAGATCAGTTAGCTAGGCATACCATCCTAAAACATTTGTATGAGGAGAATATATTTTTTGGAGGCAACAGTAAACTGTTAAGTATTATCTCCTACCACCATTGCACTGGTGGTTAGGAAAAAGATTCTGGCTGTGTTTGTGTTCGGTGACTGAACAAGTAATAAAAATCTTTGTAGGTCTCTAATTGTAATTCCGGACAGGTATCTCATTCTCTTTTTTTCTCACTTTTTCGTGTACTTTCACAATCCCTCATAAACATTTCCAAATAATTTCGTAAAAATTGCCAAAATTTCAAAGGAGTGAAGGAAGCTTTGTACAAAACTATTTTCTTTTCTGGAAAGATAACGTATGCTTTTTGACCCGGCTGGTTACAACTGCAAATTGTGTTCATATAAAGGAGGTGAAAGTGCAAAAGTTTTTTCTCTCTAAGTACAAGACAATTTCCATGTCTGCTTGTCTATTTTCTCGACTTGCTTTTTTATTAGGCTCCCCAACTCTTTCAAAATGCTACTGGCATTTCAAGACTAAAAAAGGAAAACGTACGAGGTCCAGTAACTCGGGCAAGCGGAAGTGTTTTGAGATTCCTGTGAAGAATTAAAGGAATGAAACTAGGTCTAAACTATGAAAAGATAGTAGATGCCGACAAAACGCGGTTCCATACGGTACATAAAAAGAAGGATCTTTAAAAAATATCATTTTCATTAGTAGCGACAAAAAGGAGGCGTCCAAACTTTTTTATATTACAATTTCCAGGAATATTTTACATCAAAAAAAATTCTGCAAAAATACAGAGTACATGTAGCAAAAGTTTCACCATTTTTTCTCGTTCATGGTTCAATGAACGTATGCCAATATACCTTTTAAGTAGATAGGTAGTTTTTTGCTTTGTATTTAACCATTCAAACAGTAAGGACGATTTCCTCTAGGTTAGGAGGAAACTGTCTTTGATACTTACATTCACGTTATTTGATCTGAGGGGAAAACTGGGCCACATCTGTTACCCATCCATGTTAGTATCTAGTATTAGTACGTATGTATCTATACGTATTCAATTTTTGCTTAAAATGTTAGCTCTACGTCTACTTTATCCTATAAAAAATTGGAATAGAATTTCCCAACCACTACAGCTGAAAAGGACAGCATTTTATTACAACAGTATCCATTTAACTTTCATTTGATGAATCAACGACATTACCTAACAAAACACTCGGGCAAAAAATCAAGTGGATTGTGAATTGATGACCCTTCCTTGAAGTTCCAAAAATTAATGAAAATACTGTCCCTCCCCAATTACATGAAAACGTCGCGAAAAGAATACCATTCAAGTCAAGTATTGATTTCCTAAAAGATTGATTTTATCTTGTTATCCATTGATTTGATTGCTGTCCTTTTGCTTCTCAATGTTTTTTAAGAAAAAAATAAGATTGAAATTTATCAAATGGAAATAAATATGGTGCACACATCTGCAAAACATGGATACGTAACACAAGGCAATTCTTTGAAATAAAATCAAAAGCACACGATACTTGCATTATTTTGACAGACTTTTTATCAACATTTCGTTTGATGGATGGTATAAAAATTGACGGGGTTGTCATCACCAAATTTTGCATTTTGTTTTAGATCGATAGCTCTTTCTATGATGCAAATGTTTCATTTATGTGCAATGTGCTGCAAACATACAAGGTTTTGACTTTGATAAAAAGGTTCGTTGAGTGAAGTAGTACAAAGTTCAANTGTTTCATTTATGTGCAATGTGCTGCAAACATACAAGGTTTTGACTTTGATAAAAAGGTTCGTTGAGTGAAGTAGTACAAAGTTCAACTGGTACGTTGGACGATATGGTCGAAAATCGATCCCTATCCTTTTTAAATTATAAAAAATTACTAATAATTCACCCTCAATCCCTTGTTGAGCTTTACATATTTATGATTTTTTAAGCAATGAAACAATTATTCAGCATGTAAATCAGTCAAACTATAAATAGAATTTAATTTGTTTCTACTTTTATTTTTTCGCCTCAAGTTATCATATTGGAGGACTGTTTGATACAGCTGAGAAAGTGAAATCATTTACAACAGTACAATAGTCAGGAAGAGCTCCCCATTAGACTTTTGAGCTTTGAAAGAGACATCAATAAATCTCTATAAAATGCTGACAGAAACCTTCATTTAAGATTTCCTTGTTATTGAAGAAGAGTGAACTCTACTTTAGGAAACAAATCTTACTTATACGACTTTCAACATTCGTTGCGTAAATTTCTCCATCTATTATTATTTCTCGTTTATAGTAAGACTAGTTCTATTTTGCGCATCTTAACTATGTAGAGCCTGACAGTTGGCTCAAACAAAAGGTACGGTTAAATTCTGTAAGTCGTTGTCGGATATAAGGTGACAGACAGATGGATGGTGGCAAGGAAGGAAAGGAAATGAAAAAGCGAACGAAACGATGCTTTCTCCGTCAAGGATGTCATCTCCAAGATGGCATTTCTTTAATTGGTATATGGTTCTCGGAATAGCGTTAGGCGAGTTACTTATTTTGTTTTATAACTGAGTATGGATAAGTAAACACTTCACTTTGACTCTTATCTAGTTTGTGAAAATTCTTGACATGACAGGATAACATTTTAAACACCTACGCCATTATCGATCAAGACAGTTGTTTCAGCATTAATTCAAACAGAATCAAGATTTTCTTGTGTTTACTGAAGTCTTACCTTAATTGAAAATATATTGAAAATTAGTTTTCGAAGAAATATCACCTAGTTCAAACTCAAACAAACTGATTTGACAAGACAAACTACTAGACGATACCATGTCAAATTCTATAGATATGTCATCTTTATATAGTAGTGACCTCATTACAGTGGTAGCCACAATTACATTCATTCAATCTATTACATCAACTTCATACATTTCTAATTTTTCTTCAGTTCTAAAGCAACTAAAGTCCAACATGTACTGACTTTCTCTCAAACTTAACTTTCCCTCGTAAGAATCATTCTTGACTTTTAGAGCACATTCAACATGTCAGATTATGAGAAAATTCTTATTTTAAGTACACGATTTAGTGGAAAGCAAAAACCGACGTAGTGAAAAATCCTGGGAAGAGAATTCCCTATGCAGTTCCAATAGTGAAGTACAGATAAAGTAAGGGAAATTGACTAGTGACGGAGGGTAAGATCGTCGTTAAGTTGAGGAAAATGCTGGGGTCGCCAGATTACGAATTTGCTAGCCCATGGAAGACTTTGCTAAGCTTTATTATTTATTTATGGGAGTTTCACTAAGAAAAAGGTTGGTGTAAGATTATATTTGAGTTAGGAAGAACACAGTGACATGCGAAAAAGACAAAGTGGCAGTTATAGTCATACTGGTAATAACTTCTAGATAATAATAGTCATTC
>JAANSQ010002648.1:0-11519 GCA_036850885.1 Lepidocyrtinus dapeste
TTCATATGGCAACAAATACTAGCATTGGGGCACACCCCAGGCAAGACTTTTGCAGAGGAATCGATCAAACACGGTTGACGGAGATAAAGAAAAATATCTCGCAACATCATTTTTTGCTTTCTCATCAATCTACTTATTGCCTGATCTAGTCACCTTTCACATGTTCCCATAAAAACTTTCATTTTCGAAATAAATTACGTCAATCCTTACCATTTACTCGTTTCAAGTTAAAGTATTAAGTAATTTTGAAAATCTCTGGGTTTAATATTATTAAACAAAAATGGAGGAATTAGAAGAAGATAAAATAGCTAACCAAATTATCGATGGATTACCACCATCGTTCATGGTGTTCGGCGCTAAGAAACCTCTTGACCCGCTCGAGGAATTTTGGATGAATAAATTGACAAACATTGAGCGACAATATGACCAGCATATTGTTGAACTGGAACGTAAAGTACTTCGTCAAAGAGCAAATCGGCGTTCCATAAAAAACCAAGCAGCTAAAATCGACAAATTGCAGGAGACTTTAACGGAACGCGTAACAGAATTGCAAGGGCTAAAATCAAAAACAGGGGCACTAACAGAAAAACTAAAGGATAAGGAGTATGAGGTAAGCCTATAAATACAATATAAAATTTTTCGTCTAGTGCACCGATTTTTTATTTCAATTTCTCTCATTGCCCCAGAAACTAAAAGTTGTATCTTAAGAGGAGAAAGTTTGCTAAAATAAATCTTCAACTATATTGTATAAACTTTTGAATTGTTTTACCTAAACCATCTAGCATCATATGAAATAAATTATATTTTTGGCTCATTTAGGTCAAGTCGTTACATGAAAAGTTTGACAGAGCTACTACAGCATACAGAAACGTTTCGAGGCAAATGCAAGACGAGCGAATATCCAGAATCCGTTATGAGAAAGAGTGTAGTGACCTCAAGAACAGATTAAAAAATTTGGAGAAGGAACGTACTCAACTGTTGGTTGACGTTGACATTAAGGAAAGTGAAAAGGCGAGGGTTGAGGAAAGAGAAAGTTGCCTTGAAAAGGAGAGGTGGTCTTTTATTAGCAAGTTAACTGACGTGGAGACAGAGCGTAGAATACAAACCAGTGCTAATCTTCAATTATGTCAGGATATGGAAAAGTTGCTAAATGTGGAGAAGTCTTTAGAAGGAAGTCTCTTGCGCGAGCGTAAGTTTATGAATGAAATGATGGGGGAAATGAGAATTCAACAAGAGGAGCATCATAAATCTTTAAGGCAGCTTGACTTTGCCACACAAGAAATTAAAGATATTAAGGACAGTCGCGACTTCTCTTTCAAAAAAACTAACGACTTGGAAAGAGATGTGAAACTTTGGAAAGAGGAGTTACAGTTAAAGGAAGACAAAAACTTACTTCAGAATAAAGGTATGAAAAATAAGTGCTAACATTAATTTAACATGTCTGATTAGTTTAAATGTATACGTAATTTTAGTTACGTATTCTTTCAGAAATAACAAATCTTAAACGCAGAAACAGTCAAGTCCGTTGCTTGTTAGCTGATACAAGACACAAGTTAACTGCTTGCTTGAGCCAGATCCAATCGCTTGAAAACGAGCGGCGCAGAACAAATATTGAATTACAGTCAGCAAAGCGACAAGAAGAAGCATTACAGTTGGAAATCAAGAAAAACGACTTCCGAAAGTATAAGCTAGCGGAGAGGATTTTAAAAGCGCATCCATATTTATTCCAAAACAAAGAAGCTTCGGCAAGTGAAGAACATAAAAGATCTTCCAAAGAGCATATATCATCATCTCAAAAGGAGATTGAAAGCTACAAGAAAAGCATTTGGAAGCTTGAAAATCACAAGGACGAAATAGAACGCAAGTTGAGAGAACTTCAGAGAAAAGAAAACATTTACAAAATAAAGTTGGAAAAGTTTGGTAGTCTAGAAAAGCAAATATTTTGGACTGGCAAGGCCATGGCTAAGTTAGAAGGAGATAGAAACAGATTGGAGTCACTACTCAAAAAAATGGAATCTAACATGCCAATGAAAGTTCCTTTCAAAAAGCTCGTAACGGATCCCTCTGTGCTAGATAGACTAGCCAAAAATAAAGTCCTTCAGAAACGAATTTTTCAGCAGGCTGAAAAAATTGAAGAATTGAAATCAAGTGCTCGAAGAATCTTGCAGGTATTAGTAATTTTCGAACTCTTATCAACATTACACATATGTTACATTATTTTTTACAAATGCACGGCTCCACTTTGTGCCTTAGTATCGTGAAGAGGACTTTAGTGCGATGAGTGGACAGCAAGAGGAAATTCCCATTTGGAAACTTGAGTATTGGAGGAAATGCAGTATGGTCCCAGACACCCTCCTCAGTGGTATGGTTATTGATGTAACAACACAAGCATCAATAGCGCTGCCATCTTCATTTGCCGATAAAAAGTATTACCATAATTACTTGCACCACTTGAACGAAGAAATACCCAAGTTGAAGCGCGAGATTGAGCATCTAGAGAAGAAAAAGATTTATAACGAACTTGAGAAGGAAAATGATGAGCAGAACAAGGAAAAGGTTAAAGCAATTAGCTTGGAAAGAAAGAAACTGTCTGGAATGCTGCTTAGAGACGAGCCAACTTTAACTGAAGCTCCTGAAGTGTTAGAAAACGATGAAAGTAATAGTGGGGATGGACAATGTACTCCTGATATCAGCATGCATGGGTCGGACTATGACAATTCGAAAGAAAAGCTAACTCTCCCTGCGACGGAAATCGAAAAAACATCTCAAATTCGTAGACAAGATAACAATCGAACGGCAAGTTCTTCGACTGAAGACGAGAGGGATGACATAAGTAGTGATAATGCAGGCTCCGATAATCCATCTGATAAGTAGAGTATATTGCATATTTGCATGAAGGTTGCATAAAAAATTCTTTTATTGCCATCAAAATTTATTCACGTTTTCTCCTTTCCATCATTTTCAGATTTTTTTGGTTTTTGAAAGGAATGCGAATGAAAACCTTGCTACAGGTCCTACTGAATAACACCATAAAAGTAACTCTTATGTTGTAAGGGGTATAGGAAATCTACTCTAGGAGTTTTGCCTTGCGGAAATCTGCTTCTGCCTTTATGGAACTTTATATTTTTAAAAATTTTGCTATCACGGGAAATCACCCTGCCTTCATAGACGATAGGTTTTGTGAAATATTTTGTTGGATTCATTTTGTCACTGCATGATGTTTTAAAAACTCTAGACAATGAGATAAACAGGGAACCATGGAATTGTAATACACAGCTCATTTAACATAAAAAAAAACTATTCTAAAAACTAACTGTAGTATGTATACGAAGGCAAAGTTCCACAATGGCAAAAATCTGTGAAGGCTTTATTCCAGGACGGAGATAAATACAGTTTACGTAGTTTCACTTTAAATTTTATGTAGTAACTAGTAGTTGATAAAAGCTCTTTCTTTCTTTTAAATTTTTGAGTCAGATTTCTGAATAAATTAACTGATCAATAACTAACCGACTATTAAAAAATTCTACTTGAAATGCCGAAGTCCGTAGAAATCTATTGAGAGGTAATGCATACAGTATTCATTACATAATAGTTTGTGCTAATTTTATCTGTGATATATGATCACTTCAGATTCCAGTTATTTGAATATCATCACATTCTTCCAAAAAAAAATCAATGAACTGTGAATCTCTATGTTGATTTTTAAGAAACCCAGACAAAAAATACGGCATGCCCATATCAAACAAAATTGCGCGTTAAGAAGTCTGAGTCTAAATACGAGTTTATACTAGAGACTCGAACAGAAATCTCATGAATATTTGCTAGGAATGATGTTTGTCAGTATCATGCTGCTCTAGCATGATCTCAGCTCAGATTGCAAATAATGCAAATATTTTTAAGAAAACATGCAAGCGATATGCATATTATGAACAGCTCCAATTTCTTTCCAAACTGAAACTCAACACACTGCGTCTTCCTCTAGATGTTGAAACCAAAGTCTAACGGACACCACACTACCATGGGACATGGGAAGATCTCCACTCCACACGATTTTGTCCTGTGTCGGGAATGAGTGGCCTGGGTTGGACAAAAAAAGTAGGTAAGTCGGCAGCTGAATACCATACGTGTAAAAATGTTCCTGTAGGTAGCAAACCAACCGATTCAAACTAGTTTCTTGGAAATTAAAAATGGAATGAAAAATATATTATGCTTTATTTCGAAATCCGTGAAGAGCTACTTAACTAAATTCCAAGAGCATTATGTACCTGTGCACATGATACGGTCATGAAACCAGTCTATAATTGAAAATTGCAATCATGAATGAAAATGCCTCATCTTCCATAGGAGTGGGGAAGGAACCATGCTTATTAAATATAGTTTCGCCACCACGACTACGCGCAGTTCGGCTGGAGCTTGTAAAAATGTACATAACTTTGTACAGTTTAAATTCCTTGCATACTGAGTACTGACTCAAGCCTCAAGTCCAAAGTAGGCACATATGCTGGATTATCGCACTAATCAAGACGTGTTAACAAGAATTACAACGTCTAAAATATTTCACCATCTAGAGTTCGCCTCAAGTCAGATTCAAACAAAAAAGGTTTTTCATTTTATTAAAATTTAAAATATGTACATATTTGCATTTCAGACATAAGATTAAAGTTCTGTTGAATATTATGATCGATCATGATTTTTTTAGGATTTGTCCTGCGCCAGTTCACTAATTCCGTGTCCCTGAGACTGCAGCGTAGCCATTGTGTATCTTAGTAATGTGTATAATAACATAACTCTGATAACAAAGAGATTGTACGACAACTTAGTTAGTGCGCATCATGGAAAATGGACGAACGAGATTGTCTATTACATATTTTGTTTTTGCATGCAATTCTTGTTTTTCACAAAATGCCAGACCTCTACATCCACCCAACTCTGACTGATATGTATATGACAGAGCCAGTTTGTTGCTTCCATAATCTATCCATTTCTGTTAAGCAAATAATGTCACTTTCCTACTTACAATTATCATACGCTATTTAGAACTTACACATTCTTGTAAAAACGTATTTAACTACACCGACCGCTTTTACTATATGGAAATTTGACAGAGCTTAGACCTCCTAGGTTTTAATTTCCACAGCCACCCTTGTCTCTGATAAACGTGGCGCATTTTAAATTGAAACTGTTAAAAACAATATATTGACCGGAACAAGACAAAAATCATTTCGTTTTTAATCAATCAGTCCAACATATGCAATGTATTTGCGTTGCATACGTAATTTATGTATTGAAAAATTCGGTTGCGCAACACGTATCTGCCTAGTCATAAAATAAACAGTAATTCTGCATGGATAAATATCTTCTTTTAGTAGTTAAAGTATACGATATTTTCTACGTACAATAAATATCTGGAACTGGATGCAATATCCAGCCTGGTTCAATCCTGCAAAAATGTCAGATGGCATCACTGCGCGTCCTAGGCCTCTTAAACGTTTTTGCTTATAGTAATATAATGCTTGTAAATTGAAGATCCAATGACATTTTGGTTCTGGCTCTTGAGTAGTTTTTATTCTTAGAAATTCTTACGCTCCATTCCAACAAAGCATATATGTATCTTATGTGAATCATTTTGAAGTGGCATTAATAAAAAATAGTTAATAAAGATTGTACTGCATACAACTGTGACCGTTGACTACAAGTTTGCGAATTTTTATGATTTTGCATAAATAAGTCACGTATACTTAAGTTAACTTAAAAAAAGTTCCATAACACTTTTCCCAAATCCTCTTATCTCCAAAAGAAACAAATATTTTCATGATAAGAATATGGCATTGGCTAGAAGATACTCAATGAGCTAAATGCGTAGTAACCTTTCCTCAAAGGTATGTTCATTCGTTTCCCAGCGTATGACCATTTGGAAAACACAGTTTTCTGTCCTTCTGAAATTTATTTATTTTTTTCAGTGAAACGCAATCTTCAGATGGGGATGTTTTTAGACAGTATGCTTGCTAATGTGCGTAGGAATCGGAATCCTTCCATGTAGTGATTACTCCAAACAAAAAAGCCCTGTCGTCAAGCAGAGAATTACTGGTATTTATGTAAGGAACGGCTTGGGGCTTGATACGAAAGACCTCTTGTAAAAAGCAGACATCACTAAAATATGTATGTCTGGCATTGCAAGAAGAAATGTACCACTACGTACCACTTGATCTACCCCAGTCTGCAGTCTGTACTCTTGTACTGTAATAATATGCAAGTCATTCACTCGTACTTCCATCATCCAACTCCAACCACTTTGTTATTGCACATGTTTAGCTTTAAAGTATATTTTTATTTTTCTCATCCCAATCAACAAGCCTAGCCGATGCTTTTATACATTATAATATTACGTCATTATCATTATGTTCGATGCAATGCCAGAACTTCGATATATGTAAGGGAATATATATTATATATCTACAAGTTTAGTTTTATTGCGAGTCTGTTATAATTTAAATTAAGTACTTCGTGAACGCGATTCATCAATACCGAGAATTCCGCGGAGGATGGAGGCTGATATTAGTTGTTATAGGTATTTAAACTCAAGGCAATCGCATTGTATTAATATTACAGAGGCGACATTTTCCCTATTAATGAAATTCTACAGAAATGGAATAATATAGGATTGTTACAAAAGTTATATCGCAACAACGCTTTTCTACAACCTCCATGTTACTTACTAATAATTTATATATATGAAGAAGGCGGAGACTTTTTGGCAGCTGTTACAGTCAAAGAAGACTTTGCTAACATTTCCTCCCAATTCTGCTTCTGCTCCGTGTTGGGTGCTCGTATGGAAGCTGAATTGTAATTTTTTTACTTCGCATTCGCATCACATAGCTAAATACTAAGAAAGAACCAGCCGTTGCTGGGCTGGTCTCTGGTCACTGGATTCAGGAAAATCTTGGCAAAAACCTTTTTGGCGAATGACAGAAATCTATTGGGTAAACTGTGTTCTTTTTATTCTCAATTCTAATGAGGACCATAACACGAACATGAGTCCGAATAAAATATACCATCTGTATTTACTAATTTACTAATCGCCTAATGCAATCTGAAGTGGAAAATTGAGTGGTCTAATGCTTAGCAATTGGGCTATCCAAATTTTAGTTTTCAGATCCGATACCAGCCTTGGAATAATCTCTAGGCATTTTTTTTATTTATAGGTAAAAAGGAAGTTTGTCATTTTGCTGACATAAAGGAAAGACAAGTTTTGAATATTCATTGAGTCCGGCATCAAAATTGACTCACAGTAATTTTTAAATTTTGATACAGTCAGACAGACAAACAGACCAGACAAACTGATTATTTTTTTATCTGATAGGAATACGTGTAATGAAAGGTAGCCAGTAGAATCTCGAGAATAAATCCGTAAAAGTTATAGAAAGGTAGCTATGAAAACTTTTACCGGTAGGAATTCGAAGTGTCTCGGCTGATTAGAGAAACTACTTTACTACTTACAATGAACTTAAATGACTTACTCCTTATAAGATAACACATGTTTTTCAAACCAAAGTCTGATGGAATGATATTGTTTTAACTTTTTAATATTAGCAAATTGTAAACTATTTAATTCAGCATTAAGACCCTTTAGACTTTCCTAGTTTAACTGAACTAATTTGCATATTTTTCCCAGTGTGTTCGGTTCACTGCATTTCTAACTGTTTGCTAATGGGCAGCACTTTCCATTAAAAAGGTTCTTTTAGCAATAAGAAAAGTTAGCAACCAAGAATTCAACAATACAGTCCAGAACCCAGAAGTGGACTTCACTAAGGTTTGACGGATCAATAATTACTGTGTTTACTAACTTAAACTTATGGTAACCTATGATAGGTCCAGCAGACCTAGACGGACAAAATTTGGACGGACATGAGTGAAAATTTCCGCATAACTTTCAAAGATCAACTACTACCACTACCCAACCTGACTGTGCTTTGACTAAATAACAGGAAGGGTTAGTTTCCTAATCCAATCCTACCAGAATATATATAACGCATTGATATATAGAAGAGATAGAGGAAATACAGTTGCTATACCGAAAACAGAGGAGGAGGGGGCTCAGTTGTACTACGCTAAGAATTTTTTATATCTGGGAAGCCTTTACAAAATATTTCTTCATCATACAGTCGTTCTGTTTCGTTGGGTGCAGCAGCAGCAGCAACAACTCGTAAAAGGCAAAAAAGGATTTTCCCTTGTCCTTCGCCTTCTAAGAAAAATTTCTTCGTCATCCTCGTGCTATTTCACATTTAATATTATTACTACTTTATAATATGTTACGATAGGATAAAAACGAGATAGATATATTTACTCAGTTTTAATTGATATGATAATCCAAGTTTCGAGAATTTAAAATTTTTCAGCGAGATCGCTCCAGTAATTTTAAGCAATTATATTCTACAAATTTTTTAATCATCTTTTGACAATACTAGTGTCTTATTCTGACCGTTTTCCAGTTGCAATCACAGTTATTATTTCCGTAATATAAATTTATGAGTTTAAATAGTCAAACAAAATATTATTATTTTTCTCGTTTAATGTTCGAAAAGTGACCCACGGCGTGTAAGCGTTCCTGTTATTTTGTACAAACCACCTTCAGTAAGAAAGTCTCAAGCAAACCAGAAGGGATCTACACGTAAGAATTATTCCACCAAAATATTATAAATTTAACCCATAAGTAGAATAAATGAAATAACGAAGAATTTTGAGCAGCAAAAATATTCCTTGTGACATTATAAATATAGGAAGTTGATCAATTATCTAGTTTCGAACATCACGTATACATGGTGAAAAGTATATTACATCAAAGCAATTTTTCGCTTAGGAATTAGTCATTAGTTGCTATTTATATACTTGTTATTGTTGCAAACACGATTAGGTACTGTGTAAGTTCTTTATTTCATTTAATGTGGTGGAAGTGAGCGCCTGTTTAAAACAGGAAACAGAGGAACTAATATCTTACAATTTGTAAAATACTTGGATTAATTTTTTATAAGCCGTCAAACGTGAGAAACGGCGGTATGCACTACAAAGTTGAAGCTGCTGATACAGTGTAAATGCCAATATTGGGTTATACTACAATAACAATCAGTACACAAGCTTATCCTTGGTAAAATATTGGTATCCCATTTAAAATACCATTTAAACAAATCATAATACTAAATCAAATAGTATATTGTAAGAAAAATGCAGTAAAATTACTTTTTTCGTATAAAAATTAACTTAATTAGTAAATCTGACTAGCTATTGTAGTAAATTAATGATTTTCTCAAACTCCGCTATTAACGCCTCCTATGGCTTCTTAGGAGTATGTACATGATTGAGTAGCAAAGATACTTTTGAAAATGTAGTATTACGCAGTTTTTTTCTTATATGCGTAAACTATTGCTACTTCGCAGAGCCGATCTTAGTGTAATTTGGCATTAGTATCATTAATTAGTGCATTTAAATTTGTGCGAATTTCTTATTATAAATATATATTGCACGTAAATGGGTTACAGTTGGACTTACGCATTTTAGTCATCTGAAGTTCAATGGAGAGTATTTTTTGGAGCTAATTTTGTACTTTGTATGCTATCCTCTAGTTTTCGACGAGTGTTCTATTGAACTCCGTTTTGCTGCTGTTGTTGGCCCACGCTGCGTTGTTCTTAGAAATACAACGAATTCCGCTAAGGGACATACAGAAATAGTATTTTCAATTAATAACAAGGTAAGTCACAAACAATCTTCCTCAAACATTTTTTAATCTATGTAGAAACGCCCAATCCAAGTTGGAAATATGATCATTATTTTCATGTGATCGTGAGTATGCAGTAAAAAACTGAAGTGATGTGCAAAAGCTTCTTCATATTATGATGCATTNGATGTGCAAAAGCTTCTTCATATTATGATGCATTTTGGATTTTTGTTATGATAATGTTCAGACTGGTAGAAGATAAAGGCGTTTTAATATACTAAAATAATGAGTGACACATTTGTTCAAGAATGGGATGAATAAACGCTTCTTACTCGTTGCCCACCAAGAAATGCACGTATTAGTGGCCATGATGCATGTGCTTTTTCTTTGCCACTATGACGTCATCTGCATCATGACCTTGCTGTACACTGTAACGAATATAAACTAAAACAACTTCAGCCGTGACTTATTCAATATTTGCAAGTTAAAGATATACCGAGGGGTTAAAATTGGTAGAACACCTGTCCGTCCATAAACTTCCTCTATTTGGAATTTCTGCTCGAAGCAAATTTAAATGACGAGTTTTGGTAGAGATTGTAATCAAAAGTGCGCAATCTAGGATTGTGAATTCCCTGTCATAAATCTAATCTATGCTCTTTCTCCCATTTAAATAAAAGGAAAGATTTGACATATCATGCTTAGTATTCCACATACTGAATGAGTTCATTCTACAAAATAATAAAAGTATCTTACGGTTTCTTTCTCCCACCTATTACGTCACTCGAGCAACCTAGAACCTAAATTATACATTCGGTGCAACAGATGCATATGCTAAAGATTTTTATCGATTTTTTCAGCAATCATTTTAAAGTGTAACCGATATGGAGCAATACATCCATTGTAAAGCCTACGGCAAGCGATTCGAATTTTTAGTAATCTCTCTCTACCAAGTTTACGGAGTAAAAATATCAGTATTTAAAAAAATATATCATCTGAATTCTTGGAAATTCTTGGTGTTTTCATGTTGTTAGATAAGTTTAATACTTAATACCAAAAATAGTTTAGCCTTACCAAATTTACACTTTCCGTGTGGAATTGTTCAGTCGTCAGACAGAATGTCAAAAATGTGTTGCGAATTCAATTTTTTTCCAAGTTCGCATTTAGTTGTATACAAATTTGAAAAATTCTTAGTGAATCATTTTTTTCACAAGTGGTAGTTAAATTAGTTTTCTCTCAAGAGGACACTAAGAAAACAAACACAAAGAAAGTAAATAAATATTGTTAATCAAAAGTGCAAGCTTTATATGATGCGCAAAGCAGACAAAAAAGGATTTTTACATTTTAGATATTAAGAAATCATTTCCAACGTATACATACAATCAAAGTGGGATTAAATACTATCTAGAGGTTGCTTACTCATCAGTGAAAAATGAGAATCATACACTCTTTTATCCTCATGAAATTTATAACACTACTTCTCCTTATATAAATGTTTCTTTAGCAGACAAGATTACAAAGCCATGACTTTGCTTGCCATAGTTTTTGTAGCAGAGTGTCTCAAAAATCGTTTCAACTTTATGAGTTCATGGACTCTGCTTATGTATACCTTGTCCTTCTTTCGTAATGTCTTAGGGTTTCATTAATAAATCGTAAAACCGATGGACGCGAACATGATTCTCCGTCTATATGCTGAATAGTAATAGTAAATATTTAAGCAGGTAATCAGTGTATCATAGTTTATCCCAACGGTTAATCGGCTGAGTCGCAAAAGAGTTGTTAAAAAATATGCTGCAGGGCCTCTTTTACACGC
>JAANSQ010002649.1:0-11509 GCA_036850885.1 Lepidocyrtinus dapeste
CCAACAACGGAAGCATTGCTTGAGGAACTAGACTGTTCCAATCATCATTATATTTTATCATTTTTATAAAAAAAAAAGTTTAGTCATATTTCGGCTTTTGTACAATATATCTTCCCACAGAAGGTTTCCAAAGTTTAAAAGGATACGGTTATTAGTAGTATAGTTTTATATATTAAGAATCCACATGTTTGTTTTTATTCTTTTATTTATTTCTGGTTCTTTCTTTGGTACTACAAAAATATTGTGAAAGGACATTGAACGAGAAATGTTTTTTCTAAGATTGAAATCTAAAAGGTTTCTTTCTTCATCATTCAGAAGTTTATTTGGAAGAGCCTACCTCATAGTTTCACATTGATCATATATTCATAATAAGCTTGGATTTTGTGCATTTTTTCAAACGAAAACAATTTTTTTTAGAGAAGATGCTAATAATTTTGTAAGAAGATGTTGGCAGCATTCCGTCATTTCATCTAAACTACTATATGGAGATATTAGAATTTAGAATTGGTACATTTAGGCATAAGTATTAACTGATGTTCTGCTAAGGTATCTATGTAGAATATTACATTTTAGAATTTTAGGACGTTGTGCTAGTGCTTAGTTTGTCATGTTTTGGAGTTTAGACAGGAGAAAAAAAGTGTGTTGACTTGGCATGACATTTTTCTTATGTCAAAAATCTTCAGTAAATCCATTACGGATGTTTTAATACTCTTAGGTAAACAGATTGTTGCTCGTAGAGTCTGCCAGGCCAACGGAGAAAAGTGCCAATTGCCAATACATTCATACCTTGTACCTAAATGTACCTAGTTTTGTTTGCTTTGCCAATAATGGTAATGAGATGGTTATGGGGCTTTGATTGCGACGTAAAAAAATATCTCTGAACGATTTACATCTATGTTAAATAGAACTAGGCAATTTAGGTTTGTCCCACTCATTTCAAATTCAAATGTTATTAGTTCAAGCAAGAACCCGGTCTCTTTTAGGTAGAGTCAATTGTGTTGGTTCCAATTTAGTCATATGATTTTAAGCCTGTTACATAGATTGAATCATACGTTAAAATTGATCCCGTAATTTTAGAGCGGATAAGAGTAGGGATGGGTGCATAATATTTGAGCGTGCCTTCTCTGAAAAAAAAATGAAATCAATTTGGAATCATTTCTTGGGTAAAAATGTTGCAAGAAATGAAAATGTTTGTTGGCTCGTAATTTGACAGGCTTACCAAATTCTCTGTAATCAATATTTGTAATTGATGGGAAGGGAGAGGAAGTTAGGTGCAGCGAAGTGCACACTTGCATGCTATAATTCATTTCTAAAATGAATAAATTTCACCTTGTATGTGCTCACTTTGCCCCAGACTGTATATTTTGCAATGATTCTGAATAATTATTTTTTTATTTGCAGATTGATAACTGTGAGTCGGAATCTGAACTGGATATTAAGCAGAGGAGTGTGCGTTCAGGAGGTAAGTCATTCTGTGCAATGAAAAAACATGAATTCATTAAAATTCACATAAATATAAAAATAGTTCCGTTGCAAATTCAAAAACACCTTATACAAAGTTGGCTTGCCGAGTTTTTTCTCCTTACAAATTTGAACTAAAAATTAGTAATGATGAAAAAGAAAAAATGTAGTAAAATCTTGAGTAAACTAACGAACACATTTTCCGAAACAATACTTTTTTCGGTCGACTAGTTGACTTCTTGACAGTGTTTGCGATTGAAAAGAAACTTGTCATTCTGTCATCAGTTATTTTAGAAGCGTGGTGCAACTGTGTGGTTCCATTTCATGAAATAAAAGATGAACTTTAGTCTGAATACTAAACCACATAGAACTTTTGTATAAAAACGCACATATGTTCGTGTAAGGCTTCAGGTTAGCTGTGATGGGATCATTTCATACGTAATGAATGGAACGCTAGCGCCACGACATCTTTCACTTTTGCTGATTGATTAGCAGAAAATGAAAGAGGATGCCTCCGCACACTATCGGAAATTTCATATGTTGCTATGGAAGAATGGAAAACAATTTTACATTCGTTTTTAAATCTTATTCAATAATTCAATCTTATAAAAATCAATCGTAACATCGAAGCTTTTACCTAATATATTCAAGTCATAAATATTATTTTAAACTTTTGCTAGTTAATTTCTTATTGCTTGTCCTGAATGTCGTACATATTGCATAAAAATGCACATGTCGCTTTAATTCGTCTTATTTAGAGGATTTACTTAATGTTGTTTAGTACAGTTCATTTCACTCGCTTGAATTTTGATCAGCGGAGGAATTCGGACACGCAATTAAGATTGCGAAAAGAGAACGACGAGGAATTTCGTACTGTCGTGGCCTGTGGAACATATAGACCTAATATTGTAGTACAGATATTGCATGTATGCATAATATTTAAGCAGTCCAAGTCTCATTAACTGGCGCGTGACAAAATATCTCCTACATTTTTCTTTCACCTACAAGCATATGCGGAGTTTATAACTAGAGGTTGTACTTTGGATGCTTAAACTTAACTTGCAACTTATCCTAAGGGAGAGAACGAATAGGTTAATATTTGAATGTGAAGATGAGGATTCGAAATAATTAAACGTTGCTAGGATCTCGTTGGAGACTCGTGGGAGATTGAAGTTATGAAATAAATAATGATAAATATTTTTTGCTGAAAAAGTCACGTAAATACCGTAAATAATATCTGAAGATCATATCGATTGGCTTAAACTGTCAAATCTGTTGAAATGAGAACTTATGGGGGGTGTCTGTGGCAATGCGATTCATGTATAGGCGATGCGGCTATTTTTCAAGGCCTAAGTTGATAGGAAAAATGATCAAAATGAGAATGTCTAGAGAATGCTTTTGCCTTGGTAGAAACAGAAAAGTATAAAAAATCTATCAACTAATAAATAAATTTATTTAGGTGGTAACTCTTCCGTGGAGATTACGGAAATCAGCTCATCCAGCACCCCACATATTATCCAGCAAACGGTTTCCGAGAGCACGGAGTTTGTGAGCGGAGGAAGTTCTGCAACCGCTCAATCGGCGGATGTTACTGGTGAGTTGATGCCCTTGATATTAGGTCAGCTACAAAGTTCATTGGATAGTTTCTGCTGTGCATCTGCTGGGGTAATTGGTGTCTATGGTGGTGGTGGTGGCGGTGTTGGGGCTTTATCATCTGCACCATCTCATAATAGCAATTACAATTATAATATCGTAGAGGAAAATCATCAACATCAGTCCCCACACGATTATATCCCATCATCATACACTAGTCTTGAGAATAAGAATTACTTTGGCTTAAATGTTAATAATGTAAGTAGAGATCCTAGCACATCACCCTCCTCCTCCTCATCAGCATCCTTAAGTAATGATAATAACGATAATGGGACTATCAAGAGGCAAAATGCTACAGCTAACAACGGTAATTGTGGCGGTGGTATAGTTCTGCATGATAATAGTGAAGAGAATAAGCTTCGTCATAACCGTTCCACCACCTCAAGCTCAAGTAGCGAGGAAGAAGAGGAGGAGGAGTGCCTCTTTGACTCTCCTTCCGAATCCGATTTGTCGACCCATGTTGCGCGTACCGTAGAAAGCTCTGCACATACTACGTCTGATAGGATCGCGAGTACTGTTGATGTCGCGAACGGCCCGTCGTCAATAACACTGTCAGCATCTGTGCCAGTTACACTCGCAACATCATCATCTGCATCAGTTGTAGACTCACAAGGAGCGAGTAAATATGACGAAGTCGTCGCTACGTCTCCTTCTGCCACCGAATTCTCCTGCTTTATTCAGGGATTGAAGAACTCACTCAAGAGAAACGTCGATAAAGACTCCCTTCTCAAGAACTACTACGATAATTATAAAAGCGGTGATTGTGTTGGTGGAGGTGGTTGTGTTGGCGGATGTTCTCTTCCTACGAATAGTAAAAATCTTTTTGGCAAATCCCTAGAATCCAGCGTTCATGCGGATCAATCACGTTCTTTGAAAATCGAGTCTTTTTTACAGTCCGAGAAAAACAATTCATCACGCTTGTCCACGAAAGAAAACATATTGCCAGAGAGTCTGAGTAAAGAAGAAAGTATTGGAACAGATTCCGGTCTTATTCAACAGGTTGACAAGGTGTTGACCTTGCTTCGTGATTCTCTTTTACAAGATCCTAGTAAAATCCCAGGCAATCCGGATATCAGCAGCGGTATCAGTGAGCCATCCAAAGGAAAGGAGCTTATAGCGCTTATTGATCGTCTCAAGTCGTCACTCAGTTCTCAGGAAGATCCCCAATATGACAAGCATAACTCGTTAAGCTCCTCACAGTCTCAGACTTGCTCAGGCGATAGTGTGACTGGTGGGACTTTGAATAAACAAGAAAAAGTTGAAAGGAATAAAAGTGTCGTTGCACATCATCCAATAATCGCTACAAGTACTCCTCCCGCTCCCAAAAATTCAATTGAGATGATTGGATGTGTTCCACAAGCATTTCCTCCTGACCTAACTAGAAGTCAGTCAAATCCTTGGGTAGGTGACTTGCTCTCTTCGTCCTCGTCGTCAAATGAACAGACGCTTAACAGTACTAGCACGCCGTCCTCCACGGAGCAGATAAATAGCGATATGAATACTTTAGTGACGGGAGGAGAGACCTTGGTGAGTCATAATGGTCAGCATATGGAGAAAGCAGAACAAACGGCAGATGGTGGAGTAGGAGTTCCGTGGAAGATAAGGCTGGCAAAGAGACGCTCCCAGCCTCGATCACACACAATTGGTGTGACCGAAGAGGAATTGGCTCAGGCTCGAAGGTTGTTCGAAGAATCCACAGGATTTCGGTTTGACTCAGGGCGGGGTGATGAGAAAAGGGGGCAGCAGAAGCAACAGTATGAAAATATACAGCCGCCAGCACGAGAACAGCAGCAGCAATACTCAATATACTCCAACATGCAGGACTTGTCATCTCTCGGAAATTTGGAGAACGTCACTAGCAATAATAATCATCATCATGACTTGAACAACATAAATAATTATAACTCGAGTGACGCTCGATCAGCAGTTGGCAAAGTTCCTACTTTATCATCATCGTCAAGCATGATTTTCACCTCTTCGATGGATAACCTACCACTCTCACCTACGTCTTGTAGTGCCCCATTCCCACTGCATGATGGCGTAAATGATGGAAAGGATAGTAGTGGCAGTAGCCAACGCGAAGTACTTTTGCCAAGTAGTGGCATCACNGCATCCCAAGCTAGTTGGCAAACGGATGTGGAGAAGCGGCTCACAAGCATACCGCGACCTTTTGTCCCTTTTGTAAAACACGCCACGCAATTCTACGAAGGATATCAACCTCCTCCGGAACGTCGTATGACCTATGCCAGCATTGACGATAGTTGTCCGATTGCAGGTGGTGTGATTGGCAATCTGAAAATCAAACCTTTTCGCACCTACTCACTGGATAATAATAAACCAGCTTATGACAACTCCTCCGCTTCCTACGATGATCCCAGCAAGTCTCTGTTCACCCCGCAGGAAACTGTACAGATCGCTATACATCAAGCCGCAATCAAGAAGCAAATGTCTGAAGAGGAGGACAGAAGAAAAAGGAGGAATAGCTTCAGCTCTAACCAGAATTTGGAGAGTGGGGCAAAGCCAGAACGGCAGAATTTTGCGTTAGGTATGCCGAAGCCGTATTCCCCTCCAAAGAGGCTACCACAGCAGCAACAAAATAACAACAGCAATCCAATAATTCAGCAAAATGGTTATTCATCCTTGTACCACTCTGCAGACTCTGGATATACCGAGGAAAGTGGAGCAGAGAGCCAACCGAAAGATGACCATTCTTCTAGCACTGCCGTTGTGCCAGTAAGTTCACAAGTTAACGACTTAATCCCTTGCTCCACTACGATGAGCAGTGGTAGTACGGGCAATAGTGTCGTAAATATAAATGGCTCGGCAATCGCCGCACAAAACAATTCTGTGACAGGAACAGGAAATACGGTTACGTACACTGCCAGTGCAGCGGGTGGATTTATGCCGCAACAGCAACAACAGCAATCACCAAAGAGAATAGAAAATGTGCAGATATCATTAAAAGAGCTGAGCTCTTCCGAATTCCCTCAGTTGCAGATTGCCATTACTCTCAACACAAATAATAGTTCATCATCCGATAATAATAATAATAATAAGAATGGCGTTGGAGGTAGTTCGGGAGCTGGACGTAACATAAATGTGAGTGCGACAACATCGGATGCGAGAATACTGCCTGGGAGTGTGACAAGCACAACGAGCGGCAATGGAGCAAGTGTCACCACAAATTTACAACTTGGTGGAAACAACGGTACAACAGGAACCATTATTACTGGAGGCAATAATGGAGGAAACTCGAGAGGATCGTTACAAATGGAACTTGGTGGAGGGAACGCTCAATATTTCTCCAATGACGAGGGCCAACAACCTTCTTCTGCTTCGGTGTCCAGGGCAATACGCTACAAGAGCAAGAACGAGAGAAAGAAGAGAATGAAACGTGCAAACACTATTGACATTCCACATCCACCTGGTTTCATATTGCATAACAATCAAGATGACGATACTGGTATGGAGGATGAGGAAGACTCTGATAATAACACGTACCATTTGTCTGGAAAGTCTACTGGAGTAGGAAATATTTCTGTTGGGGGCAACACTAGTGGTGGCTTAAGCAAGCCATTTATGCCAAAAACGGAGGGAGATCGTAAATTCCTCGCGTTCCTCGAAAAGAACAATGCTTTAGCTGAGAGCCGACCATTGAGACCGTCTTATCTTGGGGTAAATGATAGGCAGTGGAATTCCCGCTTCTCCAACTTGAAAACTTCCTTTGAGTCTAGTAGTCAAGGTTCTAGCCCCAGCGCGTCTCCCATACCCTCCCCAATGCGCCAGCCTAGATCTGTATCGGAAATGGCTTTGAGTCAAGAGCGACGCAGCATGTCTTCGGCGGATGCCTTTTCTAAGCCTGTGTGGGCAAACACAGATAAGTCTCAGCTACCCCCACAGGTTCGTAACAAATTACACGTGTTTGAGAATAAGTCTTTCGATGGGAACTTGAGTGGAGGTGAACAGACTCCAGTGTGGAGATCGCCCCCAGGTTCTGCACAAGGTTTTCATCATAACCAACCCACAAACCCATATGGACGTTTGATGTTAGGGCCAGGAATGAAGCAGACGGTCAGCACGAATTCAATTAACCAGATACGCCATGCACAGCCTGCTCAAAGGATACAACAGCGTCCAACATTTTCATCTCATGATAATATGGCTCTTGTAGGACAAAAGAAGAGCATCTTCCAAGGGAATTCATTTGACAGTAAGCAAACTCAGCAAAGTCAAATGATGCGGAAGCCAGCACCGGTCAAGCTACAACAACAATTAATCCAAGAGTCGCCAAAAGCAGACCAAAATCAATCGATAAGAATGACGCCACGGCAGCAGCAGTTTAGGTTGAATAGTCAAAGTAGCAAACCTCAAGGAGGAGTTCATATGGTACATGCTACAGCTACTGCAATGGAGGCGATGAAAAAGTCTGCATTTGTTCCTACCTCTACTCCAACTGCTGTCGTATCTGGACACAATAATCAGTCATCTTCATCCTTCACACCTTCCTCCAAGGCCCCAAACTTAGCTCAAGAGGAAAAAATAGATTTACCATGGGCAAAAAGGGGACAGGATAGTCCTTACACAGCGAATACAACTGTCCTCAGTCGAGATTCTAATGTTGGAAGAGTGCTCACATCCAAAGCTAGATATGAGCAAATCCCTCCTTCTACAAGCATTACACAACAAGGAAATGTTAACTTTCCTCATAGCCAATCTCACGCTCCTTCATTACAGCAACAGTCTTATAGTCTACCTACTGCACCAAAATCAGCGTTAGACTCGCCGGTGAAGACATCAGATAGCCAAATAAACTTTAATTATAAAACTGCCCAACCTCTGCAGCAGGTTCAGAAAGTAGCTCAGGGGTCTGTGTCCAGTTCACAATCAGTGGAGGATTTTGTACCTGTTTCGCGACCTAATCTGAAGACATTTGGAGCAACACAGAGTTATGACGAGGCTTTCAAGAGAAAATTAGATTTACAGGTTACTTCCGGCACTGTAATGCAGGCAGAAAGAGATAGCAGCAATAATGTGATCGTAGGGAAAGTTCAGGGAAATCAGTATCCCTCCAGTTCTATCATAGAGCCTTCAACTGTGTCCTTACCAGAACTTAATGATAACAACGATAATAACAGTAGTAGCAGTACAATGCGTACGTTCGAGCAAAGTAGTGGATCAGCTTTTGCAAGACAGATGCCTCCAACTACATCAGCGGAAGTATCTCCATCACCCAATGCTCCCGACGTGCAAGTACACACTCCTGGGCAAGAGGGTATGATTTTTACGCCGGTGGTGAGTAAAGTCATGAGAGGGCCGCAACAGCAGCGTGCCACAACAACAAATCGCATTTCTACTGTTAACGATGAAGACCAAAACACCAAATTAACTGGTGCGAGGTCAAACTTGAGGAATTTCTTGAATCAATTCCAAGTCTCTGCGCCATCATCAATCTCGCCACCAGGAAATGCAGCACCCCCAGTTTCAGAGTCTAGTCCACCAATTCCCTCAAAGTCCCAACATGGTCCGACTAGTAACAGTCTCTCAGTGCCTCAACAACAATTGGTAAAGTCTTTATCTGGAGATGCCATAGGTACATCTCAAAGTCCATCTAGCGCAGCTCCTTCTACAAATGTAGTATCGCAAGAGATGGGACGAGGACAAGATAAAATTCCTCAGAGGAGTGTAATAGAGCCTCAAAGTCAAAGACCAGTGGCAGTGCCCAGGCAGAAAAGTCTTTCAGAGTTCCCTAAAATATCGAATGCGCCAAAGATTGCCCCTTTGACAATTGATACGGAATTGTTTAATTTGGCCAAGCAACAACAACAACAACAACTAATTCAAGCGAAAAATAACGCTAATGTGCAACAGACTCGATCCGTTCCTGCTGCTCAACAGCAGCAGCAGCATCATCATCATCACCAGCAAAGTCAACTTCATCGTGCTCACACGATCCAGCAACAAATTAGTGGTAATTCATCCCACCAATCCCACATGACTCAACAGCATCAGACCCATCAACAAAGTAAAATGCAAATTACTCAGCAACCACAGCAGCAACACCAAGCGACCTCTAAAACGACCCGAAGTTACCCAGACAGCCTACATCGAACCTCATCCGGAAGTAGTATTTTTAGCAGAGCAAAGAACCTCTTTTTCGGGAGCCAAGATGGAGCTCCTCCATCAACGAAACTTCGTCCCAAGCTACCTTCCGCTTCATCCCAGGCTAAAATCGCTTTCCCTAAACAGTTCGAAGCGCAAATGTCACCGGAGAGTGCAGACAGGAAACAAAGAGAGCTCGCTGCTTACTTTAAGCAACAACAAGAGGAGCTTTTACAGCAACACCAACAACAGGTCTCCAGCTTAAGAGGAGGTAAATTAAGGAAGAGTGCTTCCCATAGCAAAATTATGCATCGGCAAAGGTCACTTTCCGACGGCGATGAGGACGTGGATGCAATATTTGAAAGCCTTTTTAAGGCTTCTGGTACGCAGAAGTAAAACAAAAACATTCAGAGAACAAACAAACGAGCCAGTGATTTTTTTTTCTGTTTTGAGACTGATACGCTGCCGCTCTCGGAGTTCGTTATGGTTGAGCATTCTAATCCAAAACAAAATACACTTAAACTGAAGCAGACTTATAGTAGTTGCATTTTTTTCGAGTGGACTTAATCAAAATGACTTAAACACGTGAGCGGAACACCAGAGGATAAGCTAAGTACGGACTCTCTCATGGACATGCGTTTCGACAAAATTTACTCATTCCTTTCATTTATTATTGAGGATATCACAGAAAATCTACAAGCTAATCCAATTTAAAATTGGAAAAAAAATCAAATCTCATGTATTAATCCATGCCGGCCAAACTGTCTTTTCCTCTGTACATTCCCTCACGCAACATAAGTTCGTAGAGAGCTTCGTGACGAGAATAATACGAGTAGTAGTAACTGCTGTATAGACATTTTGGCTGCAATTATAATTATCGTTATCTATCTGCAGTGCGTTGCAGTTGCGTTGCACTTCACTTCCTTCACACGCACTCCACGTAGATGTAATATAATCAGACGAAAATTAATTTTGTGAGCGAAAATGTATAGTTTGTTGCAGTAGATTGGTCTTTGAAGCAATGCTATCTGCATTATATAACTACCACTGTTGCTAAATCAACTGCTGATCATTTTTGTGTACAAGAAAAATATAATTTGAAATGGCGATGGTGATTGCAAAAAGTTTTGGAATAGTGTTCACTCAAGGAAAATGGATATTCGAATTTGAGAAAAAAACGTTCCGTCGTGAGTTTTTTAATTTACAAAACTTGCTTAGAGTTGTGGCGAAGTTTTTATTATTTTTTTTTTAGTTTTTTTTTAATCAGTCCCGCTCAAACTTACGTGTCTTGTCTTGTTCAATTAATGCATTACTTAACAAAGTCTAGTCCTTTGAGATCTTTCATGGAGAAAAGCATACTTACATCGTTAAATCAAAACTCATTTTTATACATCATATTATGAATCAATATTGACTGGTTTGCTATGTACTACCACCACTTTATCGCTTCTTCTTCTCTGGCATTAATATATAATGCCTATTATTATTTTGCCTAATTGCCGCTGCATAATTTATTTTATATGCTTATTTTTTATCTTATAGTTTCTAACGAATTTCTTGGGAATATAAGATTTCCCATTTTAAAACATTCTTTGAAAAATATTTAAATTTTAAGTATTCCCAGGAAATTCGCCAAAGTATCGTTTCGGTTTAATTATAATTTTTTATGTTTTTAGTTGCTCGTCCAAAAGTGCGCAATTTTTTTTATATAAATGGCATCACATTTGATGGTATGGTTGCATAGCTTAAAATGATTACAAGTTGCAACGTACAAAAGTAAAATTGAAACATACAATTTACTTTTTACATTTCCATGTAATCCAGCTTTAACCACTTTAGTACAAAACGCATCCATTTTTCTAATCACAGCCGACTCTAGTGTCTCTAACATAACATGTTTGATTGCAAAAGGAGAAAAAACTGCCGAATTTAAAAAAAAACTTCACCACACAGTAAACACAAATTGACAAAACTGCTGTAATTTGATGTACCACGTAATCATAACCATTTTCAAACTGGACTTTTGTGTACACGTGCAACGAGACAACAAAAATGGTTTGCAACATTCTTTTCTAAACACGCTTTATGCCTTATTGCTTACCCATTCGCCAGAAAAATATTGTATGTGACATAAAGTTACATGTAACCACATGAAACGTACTCCACTCACGAATACTATTTTGCAAAAATGTACTAAGGAAAATACAAAAATAATCCTACTGCTCTTTATAGATAAAAAAAAAAGTAATTTGTTTTTTAAAATTTGTACAAACCAATTTCGTGGAGGAGGGACTTC
>JAANSQ010002650.1:0-11506 GCA_036850885.1 Lepidocyrtinus dapeste
AAGATCATTTATATTTAAATAGCATTTTCTCTCTTTGGTCGTCACTTGTGCGTGTCTCACACTTTCAAAGAGACTCTGTCTGTCTTTTCTAGTGCTTCACTTTGCAACAGCCCCTGGACCTGGAGCACCTACAGCAGTACATTATCTTGCCCATAAAAGAAGTTAAATCTCTGGAGAAGAACGAGTATTTATCTCAACATATGTCTAGAATTTCATCGCCTCCTCGATATCTCGAAAACGTTCCAGTAGACAAGAAAACTTTTATTCTCCCTAAAAAATATTACATTAAGCAATCTTCACACCTTTTCAAGATCATGTTCCGTGAATTGAACGGGGGAAAAGGGGGAATATGTAATTCTACAGAGTACACTAAAACCAACAGCATTTTGGCAGCATGTTGCAACACAATAGATAAAAGATTTTCATTGTCAGTGAATGCTTTTCAGGAAAAATCAAGGAGAAGATAAGCGTCTTCACGTAAACGTGGAGGAAAACTTGATAAACACTAAACACTCCTTGATTTTCCATTCGGAATGTGGATAATATACCTGCCAATAGATGATAGCTGGTAAGCTGGTAGATATCTACCTGAACCAGGTACATGAGTAGTTTAGCCAAAGAAAATGCGCACACACATCCATTCTGTGGTCGTCAATCCTGTAAAATGTCTTTGATTGATTGATATAAAATGCGAGAATGTGAGCCAAAGACCTGGTCGTGTTTTATCAATTTTGCATCTAACCAAGAATCCTTAACATTTTTAGTGTAAAGTGGCTAAGCTGCCTCTTTATTTCGAAAGTTGAACAATAAGATCCTAGAGAAATAAAACATTTTCTTGACTGGAGGATATAATTTACTGGCGTATTATGAATTATTTTGTTTTTATATTATGCTGCGTTGAATATGCGATGCATTCTGATGTTGATGTAAGAATTCATAAAAGAACACTTACGGAAATGATTTCACCGAGATCTGTCGCGTAGATACGCTCAGTTTCCACAATCTCCATCACCACCCGATCCATATAACTCAGATTTGGATCATAAAACCTATTGGTCTTGACTCCTTGGACTTGACTTCTATTCGCAGTATCCCCGCAATCTATAATAGAAACAATGAAAGTGTATTAAATAATTTAATTCATTTTAGGAAATGACAAAACATACCTTATCTGAGAGTGAAGACTTTCAAAACTCATCCATTTCGTGGGACATGGTTAATTATTTCGAATCATGTTTTGGTATCATTTTGTGACATAAAAGGTATGAATTTCGAAACGAAACTTCCTTTCCCTTTCATGATTCTTATTAATTACTATAAAATCATTATGCATAATATGAGCTTAACATTGTATGCTAAACATTTGCAAAAACTATTCCACAAAGTCTAGTAGATGATGCACTAGTGCATAAAGTTTTTCTGCAAAAAAAACTTATCTCGTCTTCACGATTGTAATTCAGCCTCCATTCCATTGGTCATTATTTCTTTAAAAGGCCTGATGAAATTAAAGTTAAGAGAAGATCATCCCTCAAGTACTAGGAGAGGTCAAACTAAACCCATAAGTTTCAATAAATGTCAGAGAAGCTACCTACGTTTAAGGAAAAATAGGAAAAAACAGGCGAAATTTCTTTTCCTCGCAATTTACAAAGTCGATAAAGAACTTTGATTGAACTTGACAGATGTACAAGTTTTTACGCAATCAGATTGAACTTTCATAGTCCACTAATTTTTTATCCTAACGTGATTCCTTAAATTTTGCGTAACATTCTATACTTTCATGCGATATACTCTCTTTTCACTTCCGCCACATAACGGCAAAGTCGAGCGTATTAAATCTATCAAAATGAATTTACCTTTGGCAGCAGAGTTGCTAAAGCACCTTTCAGTCCCATTACTCGTGGCAGTGTGTTCACTGCTATTGTTATTATTAGGCTTTTTGGCACATTGGTGAGCATGATGGTGGTTAAGATGGTGGTGATGATGATATCGACATTTATCCAGGGTACTGTCCTCATCCTCGCTGATATCCGCGTCTGGAATTGTAGCACATTCTTCCTCTTCAGGGGATGCTCTTGGAGCCATCATGGACATAACTCCAGGAGTACTAGGAGTAGATCCTACAATCCCGCCGCCGTTGGTACAGCAACTTAACGACGTTGAGGACTCTGAAGAGCACGTTGACGAAGAGGAAGTAGATGAAATCACAGAGTTCACAGACATGGGTCTTTGCTCTTTCCCGTTCATTAGCAACTTTTCACCACCACTCGTCATCATCATCGTAGTCAACATTTCACTTTTGTTATCTGCGTCTCTCTCCTCATTTGAGTTTCTTTCATTTTCAAACTGTTTTGGACATGCGGTAATATCGTTTTTGCATGTAGATGACTTCTTCGGATCCGAAGACCATCTGCAAATTCTCCTCGACAAAGCTCCATAAATTTGATGCTGTTGCTGATTGACACTATTTCTAGCAGGAGATGTAGACAATGTACTTGCCACTGTCCTATTGTTATTTATATTACCATTATTACCACCTTTTGTTGTCATTTTGCCGTTCATCGAATTGCTGCTAGCGGTACAACTACTGCTATTCTTGGCAACACAACTGGCTCCATTATTCCTAATAAAACTTTTGTTTGATTCATGGACGATTGATGGCTGGCAACAGGAAGTTCGGTTTGGATGATGATGATAACCTCCACTGACGCCGGTAGATTTCCCGTAACTTTCCGAGTTTTCCCATCTCACTTGAGCGGACGCGTTATTGAAATTACTAGTTCTGCTTTTGTTGGCGCTGGTTGAATTAGATTCTTCTACACAGCCACCACCCCTTCCTCCACTGTTCCCAAGGTTGTCCAATAATTGCTGCTCATCTGCTGCTGATAACGTTTCTGAGGCAGCCGCTATGAGAGAGTCATACATACTCAGTAGCGTAGGCACCAAGTCTGTTGAGGAACCTGTTTAAAAATATGCAAAGAAAACACAAGAGAAAATTAACAATCGAACGCTTGATTAGGTACTTATCGACTCTCATCTAACCTTTGCCAGCATGATACAAAACATAATCTTTTATTGTTATCTTGGTTATCTAACAATTTGTATAACACACCAGACATCTAAGATCTGGCGGAGCAGCTCAATTTCAACGTAATTTTTTACGAGGCTGACTAACTTTAAATATCTTTGTCATTAATAATCTTCAACATTTAAAGCGCTTAATTAGACTAGGCGAGAAAAGAAAAGAAGCCAGTGAGAAAGTGTAATGACGTTGTCTAAAATGGTATAATAGATTTCATACGTAGATAATGACCGCACACATTAAAAAGCACACCTGCAACAATGATAAAAATATCAATGAAAACAATCAAGCCTACCATAACTAGAGTTTTTTAAAGTTCACCATATTTTTTCATAAGCAACCTTGCATATTGAATAATTCAATGGTGGAAAATAATTTCATCAAATTTAGTTTCCCTCCTCCTCATCAAAATTCAGAGGAAAGAAGGAGAACGATCTCTAAATTATGTCTGACGTTCCAAATATGGCCTAGTGCGAATCGTCCCTATGTCAAAACTTTTTTTTTTACTTGAGAAAAAGTCAAATAGAAAACCAATCGCAGAAAAAAAATTACAAGAAAGACAAACGAAATCTTTTTCAAGCAAAAGGCCAAGTGACGCTTCTCTCATTCTTCTTTGCTCTTGGGTATGAAATGATTTAGTAGCGAATTTTTCCATTTCAAGAATAAGAGCATTGGGTAAAAAATGCAACCATGTCCAATCTAAAGTGTAAAGTGCTTTATGCACACTGACCTGAAAAAGGAATAGGGAAGTGAAAACACGCATAAGTTGAACCTGTCACTCTCAGCATGTATTCAAACTAAGATGATGGACAAGAAAGTCATAAAATTTGGATTCAGATTGCTCACAAATGCAAATCAGATGATAAACCATGATGTCTAAAGTGCGTAAACTACTTATACTACGCAAAATGCATTATTTAACGTTTTAAGGTTACGCTTTAACTTTGAAGATGATTAAAATGAGCAAATAAACTCTATTGAAAAGTAAAAGTAAACATGGACCCATTAAAGAGCATAATTTAAAGTGAATATTGGCTTTGGGCTACCTTTCTATCTTCTCTAATGGGATTTTGTTTGACACAATAAACCAGATTAGAATATTTACATGGTTTTGCAAGTTATTTGGACGCAGCAGGACAGCGCGTAAGAGTGCGTAGTGTAAGTGCGTTTTGTTCTTTGAAAACAGAGTCATCTCCCATTTTTAGAAATTTAACATAACCACTGTTAAGGAATAAGTGAAATCTGAAGAGTCTAAAACTTCAAACTGATAATGATTCATGGATTGAAGTTTTTAAGATGAAGTTTAGTTAAAAAGTTAGCACGAGGTAATGTAATATGAATATGTAAAAGTGTTGGCCCACATGCCGACATAGACCACATCCTCCCGAAAAAGAAATCTCCTTGTGCGTGGATGCAACGCATATAATTTTAACCTAGAAAAGGTGCAACTTTATGAATCTTAAATGCGATGTGATATTCTCAAATGTCCAAAACCATAAAGTTGCATGGTTGCAGACAGGGCTTTACCTAACTTCATAAATATCATGAATCATCCTAAAAGCAGCGTCCCACGTAGGAATGATCTTAGGTTTTTATATATTGATAAAGTGAAATGAAAGTAAAAGTAGTAAAAACTCGTATAAAGATCCACGCAACATTCAAAATGATTAATAGAGTCGAAAATAAGAACTTCTACTAAAAAATATAAAATGGGGGGATATGGCTCATGGGACAGAAAAAATGAGCCAATGTTTAGAAAAAAAAAATGTCAGAGTGAAAATATTATCTGGTAGGTTTACTTTCCAATGTCTAAAAGGATATTAAACGTTAATGTCCATACTTGTAGGACCTCACATGACACCAAGTTTGTTTTAGTAAAAACATTAAAGACGTAACTGACCCTGCCCAAACAGCGATAAATAAGCAATGAGCCTGAGAATGCTACGGTTCATACGTTAAACTGTCTATTTTTCTCCAAATTTTGCATGATTTATGTTCTAGTGAGATTTTTGAAGGAAAACATGACGAGCTTGCCAAAATAAATACTATTGAGGGTTATGAATGAGGCTCATCCTTTCCCTTTCTACGGAAATGCGATGAGTGGTATCACCATCAGCAAACATTCACACTTTCAAAGAATGTATGAAAATGAGATGGAGTTATAGCCAAAAATTCAATTATAGATAATTCATTGTTTCTTCGTTTGCATACGCGTGCCTTTCATGACGTCCGTTATTTTTTCCCAATTAGCCAAGACAAGCAAATGCTTTCCACCCATCTAATGATTAATACATGGGATGTTGGGAAATGCTTAAAATACTTTAAGGGTACTTGCTTTCATGTCTTGTTTGAACTTTTACACAATATGGCGGTTCTTTTAAAACGATTTTTAAAACATGTATTCAAATGCAGCAGTTTGAAAACATCACTGTCTTAAGTTTGAGTTTTAGATACTCAAAGTAAAATTTTTAATTACCATTACTATTTTTATCAGTTATAGAAATATCTTTTGGACTTCTTCCTCCAACTCAGTCTTAGATTATTTCAAAGTTAAAACATGAACCATATGTTTACTCCGTCTATACTAAACTAATATTCGAATTTGGGTGTCTGAGTCAATGGCTAAATTCAGGCATCTTTCCTCGGAAGTAAAAGAAATCATGAGTCACTACAGAACAACATTGGCACGACTATACAACATGTCGGTAATCTGATTAAAAGGAGGATCAGTATTAAGTCTCTTAAAGAAATAATGAAAGCATACGTTACATAACGAAACTCACCATAATCTCTGTCACTGCTTTACACATCGGTGAAGATGATAATTGCAGAAAAGGATAAGAAGAGTTTTTAAGCTTTAGGTTTACCAACTGCTTCCGTCTCTACCTCACAATACATTCATGCAGAGGAGGAAAAACAGGAAGGATACGAAAAGCATAGTCCAAGAGGAAGAGTTAATAAAAAAAATTAGGATAAGCTAAATATATAGAGCACATGCCAACTCTTCTACTTTAAATGTTTAAATCTTTGTCTGAGAGACATGCCACTTAATATCTGTTTATATGGGATACAATGGTATTTTATAGTACGACATTTATGCCTCTTGCCTAACGTTGACTTAAAAATGGGGTTGTGATAGATGGAGTGAGGCGAAACTCTATTCTATTCTTATAACAATCTGGGCAAAAGGCATTTCTCCGGGAAGAGAAAGACGAGGACGGGAAAGAACCTCTCTTTCGCTTTTTGATATCTTGGCTTGCCTCAGTATCAGAATTCCGCACGTTTGGTGGAAGTCTGAGAATTTCGCACGGTAGCAAAGAGCCACCAAAAACTTCCAAAGTCGATCTCGTTGTTTAGTTTTAAAGTAATTATTCATTTAATAATTTAAATTCGTAATAAGTGTCCAGTTTTACTCAGTGAATAAAAAGTTTTTTCATTGTTTCACTTATTTTTAGGATCCAATAACCAATCATGTCGGACGAGGAAGAATACTCGTGAGTAAAAATATGTTGAAATTTATAAGCCAATAAATTAATTCAAATTCTTATTCTTGAGCGGAATCAGACTGAATAAACTTCTTTAATAAATTTTTAAATCCTGTAATAACTTTCAATTACATAATTTGATACAGCAAATTTCCGAGTTAAATATTACGAACAAAATGCAATCCAAAGGATAGGTTTGTTCTTTTAAAGTATTTCAAATTTTGTTGTTTGAATCTTTACTATTTTTTTCGCACAGTGTTTCCCATTTTGTCTTAAAATAGCCTGAGCCAAATCTTTAGTGTTTTGATTTTGAACAACGTACTCTATATCTTCCGCCTGTTTTTTTTCCTAGCACCTACTTTGAAATTCTTTAATTCCGTACTTTACGTGAGAGTATGATCATATTTATTATATTTTTGTGTCTCTCGTTGGAGACGTATTTTATGCACATGTGCACGCTCGTTTTATTGTTTGCCTAAAAATACAATGCTCGCCAAAGAACACATACTTTTCATGAACTTTATGGGTGCTCAGCAAAGAGGAGGAAGTAAAAAACACTTCTTCTTAACCAATATCACCATGATGACATAGGAAGAATAAAAAAGAAAGGGAATACGCAAAGTATCTTTCTTTTAATTCTATGATAATACCACACTCTTTTTTCTTTTTGGATTCTCTCCGGTGATTCTTACGGTGGCGATGATTTTTTCGATGTAACTGATATCAATACACATCCGTGTTGACTTGAACTATTTATCGTACTCACAGTGAGGAGGAGGAGCAGCCGTAAGTAAAAAGCTACTATTTCTTATCAAATTAGACTTTATCCACCTATAGATGAACTAAGAAGTAGATTTTTTCCCTAATGAAATGGGCTTGCGACAACTCATTTGCCAAGTTTACCAATGCCAAAAACATAAATCTAAAAGATGGATTTTTTAAACTCTTGACGCACTCTTCATTTATAATTATTATTGTAACTTCTTTCACTGTAAAAGTTGATGAGTTGTAAGATATAGAAGCAGGACGCTGTCAATGATGAAATAATGTTGTTACATAAGAACTTATTCTTTTGGTCCTTTCAGTACGAGCTTACCCACCCTTTTACACTCATTTACATTATTTAGTATGCTAATGCTCTGCTTAATTTGTCTTGTTTTCTTGCAGAAGGTAAGTTGTCAACTTACGCCATGTCAATATTTCTTGCTGATATGGATCAGTTAATCTTTCATCGTCAACTGTTGGTAAAAATTTACAAATTGAGATATTTCATGATTGATAGACTTCTTTCATCACAGAGTATGGTAAATTCAACTTTATTACCAGACGATACTTTCCATAAATTAATTTTTCAAAAGTAATGACAGCTGCAAACGCAATCAGAATTTTTAAAAATTCATTTCTCTAAAATATATGCAGCCGGAAAACCTTTTTCTCTACGAAACAAATCAAACCAAATTCGAAATGCAAATTACAGGAGCTTTTCTTGATACGACCTGAGATGATAAGAAATTACAGTTGAACGTAATCCAAAGGCTCACATTTTTATACAGTACATTTCATGTATATAAAAATATGGACATAATAACTTAAATCAAAAGTAGTTCTTGCATAAACAATGGAACGATTTGCCAGGACTTGAACTCTATCTTGTACATGGTAAGTTCTGTCTGAGGTTCAAGGCAAAGATGTAGTAAAAAAGTAGCCTTTTAATTAATCAATTGCTGTGATCAAATTAAATCAATTGGTATATTTAATTTTTTTTTACTGAATGCAGCTCAACATGTAAACAGAATACTTCACTTTTGTAGATTTTTTATGCTCATACTATACCGTAGTATTGTATGTATGCTTTAACCGTTAAAGCAAAGAAAACAGCAAAAAGAAATACATGACATTTGTAATTGTCTCTCCGTCTTTCTCGTACTGTCTTTATATAAATTCATATAAAAAATTACTCTAATTTTTTTGTCCCTGACTCGATATGATTTCTTTATGTTGATGTTAATGTCATTCGTGCATAATGTAATTGTAATGAATGAATGTGTATATTCTAAAAAGTTTAAATTTCACTTATGATTTCTTTTATATTTATTATTGCTCTTTTTTATTTTTTTTTCTCGATGCCTGTTTTTAGGTCCCAAGCTTCTAAAAAGTACGTGTTCGTAAAACATGTCTTCGTCGTCAATTTTTTTTATCTTTGTTTTATTCACTAATAAGCCTAGTACGCGTACTAATTTTCTCCAGTACAGAAAACGCATACTAATGATATACCAAATTATATAGTAGCGTCTACAGAAACAAGAACATTATCATGCACTACCTAATGTACATTGTACATAGTTTTTTCGCACTGTCTATGTCTGAGTCTTAAAGCGACAATGTAGAAGTAGTCAGCTGATTTGCATGACCTAACAAATAAATGGACTTGGGGAGAATTCAGTAAATTTCAAGATTCTTCAACTTTATAGATATCCAGCACATATTTAATAAAGAAACAAATAAAACTAGGAACATCTTGACTAAAAAAAGTCCATTCCACATAAAATTTATAATGTGCTTGTATTGTTCCCCATGTTTGCTATTCTTCTGTATCTCTCTGAATCTGTAAATTCGTTGTAATTACAACTTACATAATGTTTTTTCCGTTTTACTTCTGAAGGGAAGAAGTCCAGCCTGATTTCGTCAAGGTAAGCTCGATTTTAAGTTTAAGACCAACAACAAACATTAACTGAATCGATGACTAGTAACTAGACTAAATATTTGGCTTGATGACCTCACTCACTCTAGAAGTTAACCGTTATGGATATACTGCGCGGAATGATTAATAACATTTTCAAAACTAACTTTGTGTAATTTTACATTTTTAAAACACATGGGTACCTTTTTTTTATAAAAAATTCTGAAGGACTCTATGATTATTTCAGAGGGCTCAACAAAAACGTGGTGCTCTAGATGAGGAGCTCAACGTTTATATTGAGGAATGGCGAAAGCAGAGGAGGAAAGAGGATGACGAGCTCCAGAGGTTGAAGGATAAACAAGCAAAGCGAAAGGTATGTTTTGTAATTCAATAAGTACACTTTCTACGTAAACAATAAAGCGTAAGCTTTGTTTGCAATTTATTACTCGTTTCCTCCCTTAGGTTGTTCGAGAACAACAGGAAAAGGCTTTGGAAGCGAGAAAACAACAAGAAGAGAAAGAGAGACAGGCTGCCGTTGAGGAGAAGAAGAAGAAGGAGCAAGAAGAAAAGATGATTCGTCTCCAAGAGATCGAGCGAAAGCGTCAAGAGAAGCGAGACAAGGGAGGAAGTGGAAGTGGAGTGGTGAGAAAAATAACAAAATGAGATGTTGTCATGCCTTCAGCTTATTTGTTTAAGGAAACTATGGCGACATAACTGCAACCTGAATTAATAATAGGGTGGTGGCGGTGCCTCTAGTGCCGAGTTTCATAAGACAAAAGAGCAGCTAGAAGAAGAGAAAAAGATTTCTCTAAGTTTCCGAATCAAGCCTCTGAATCTGGATGGTGTATCTGTCACTGGTCTCAAGGCCAAGGCTAATGAGCTCTGGGAGACTATCATCAAACTGGAAACAGAGAAATATGACTTGGAAGAACGTCAAAAGAGACAAGACTACGACGTAAGTGAAAACTCAATAAAAGGGTTAGATCACGAAACAAATCATGCATACGATTTCCGATTCAACTGTATTCAAAATATAATCCTTCCTAACATTAAGACAATACGCAAACATTTTCATCATGACAAGTATCTCATTAACATTTTTGCTTACTCATTCTCTAAAGTAAGATCCCTGATTTTTCCTGAATCCTACCGTCTAGAACAGAACAACAATAGAGGAAATGAAGTGGTGTGAAATGCACCAAATGCATTTTCGATGATAATGGCGATAAAATCCCGTAATATTCTATTTACTTTTTCCCTACAGTTGAAAGAGTTGCAAGAGCGTAAGAAACAACAGCTGCGACAGAAGGCCTTGAAGCTTGGTTTGGAGCCAGAGGCTCTCACAGGAAAATACCCCGTAATTAAAAATATTTGTTACATAAGGGGCTATCTGCTACGTGCACCTTTCCTCTATACGTATTGAAAATGTAGATGATCATTATAATTTTTCTTTACATTTTAGCCCAAAATCCGTCTTGCCTCCAAGTTTGAGAGACGAGTGGATACCCGTACCTATGAAGAAAAGCGGTCTCTCTTCGAGGGTGTAAGTTTCTTAATTACTGTTCATGTCCTATTTTTCAAGAAAAATAACCGTATCTTGTATTTCAGGAAAGAAAAGGAAAAATACTTCTATGTCTCATTGTTCGCTTGCCTTTTATTTTCAGGGATACGATAAGATCACTAAAGAAATCCAGGAGAAGGTATGGGCTGAAAAAACTCAAGAGTTCAAGGAACGACCGAAATGTAAGAATGAGAGATTTCCTTTTGTCCTTGAGGACATAAATAAGTCAATTTTGTGACACTTTTGACCATAATTATCTATTTCCTTTTATCCCAGCCCGCCTTCCAAAATGGTTTGGAGAACGACCGGGTAAGAAGAAGAACGATCCCCCCACTCCCGAAGAGGAAGAGGATGTTAAGGCAGGGTTACCTGCTTTGGACCTAGACGAAACTGAACTTTTCTTGCCACCTGAACCTGAACCAATAGAGGAGGAAGCCGCACCAGAGCCAGAACCAGAAGCGGTACGAATTTAATTTAATTTTTGAATTCTAATGTGATAATTTAACAAAGTAAAGCTAAATTATGTTTTTGTTGATTTGTAGGAGGAAGAGGAGGAAGAAGAAGAGGTATGTGTAAAGTATTTTTAAAATATAAATCATTTTATTATAGTACAAAACTAAATTCAATGTTTATAATTTTTAGGAGGAGGAGGAGGAAGAAGAAGAAGAGGTGAGCAATCTTGGAAATTTACTATGTTTTTT
>JAANSQ010002651.1:0-11504 GCA_036850885.1 Lepidocyrtinus dapeste
TGAGTCTTAGTACGAGATACTTGAGTAAAAGTTAAGAATTTCGAGAAAATAAGCAATAAAGCAATGTACAGTTCTTAGAAAAAGAGCTCCTTTTGGGAAGTACCAGACTTATTCATTTGAACGGAGAAAGTCAGAAAGCTCGACATATATTGCGTTGTCGTCACTCAGCGATGTAATCACAAGTTCATTTTGTTCGATCAAATCATATTTCTCGGAAGTAGTAAAAGAGGAAAATCATAACGTGAAAGTTTTTACCCTGAAAGGGAATTGTTCCTAGAACGATGAGTACTGAGAAGTTAAAAGAGTGCCTTGGACGCCTCTGCTGACAAAGTTCTCGCGGATCCCCATAGTGCTCTGGGATGGACTGCAAAGAGATGGAAAAATTTGTCATTACGGTACACTTGGGAAATTCAAGGACAACTTCATATTGCTTTGGGATGAATTATATGATATGCAACTTTATGTAGGTTCATAATCATACCAGTGTGAGAGATGACTAAAGAGATGATTGGAAACGAACACAGTCAGACTTTGCAATGGTGCATTATGCAAGTAGGTAATTCCCTTAGCTTCATTTCAGCGATATGTTTTTTGATGTTTTTGCACGTGTTACAGCTGCTGCGATTTTGTTCACACAGTTTCCTTGAAACTTTAACTACCATGAGGTTGTTTGCTAGGAAGCTTTATAATATTTTGCCCGAATTCCCTTCACAAGCTTAATCAAAAAATTATCTTCCTTTTGCTAAACTTATTTGCTTTGGCTGTTCTTAGAAAATATGGTGACAAATGTAAGCATAAAAATGTTTTTAAGAAAAGCTTCTGAGTGCCACTGATTAGATGCAGTTCTATATATGTACTTTAGTACTTTTTTGTAGAGTTTAAAAATGAGCTAGAATGATAATGCCGCTTCCGGTTCATTTTAAAGAAATAAAATATGGTGACAAATGTAAGCATAAAAATGTTTTTAAGAAAAGCTCATGAGTACCACTGATTAGATGCAGTTCTATATTTACTTTAGTACTTTTTTGTAGAGTTTAAAAATGAATTAGAATGATAATGCCGCTTCCGGTTCATTTTAAAGAAATATACTTTTTAAGCTTATGGGGTTCAATTAACATTAGGACCGCCTCTGGCATAAGTGCTTAGATAATCTCTATTGTCTCTTTCATGCAATTTGTCGTTATGTTTGGCAGAAAAAATGGAAACGTTCGCAATAACAATGCAATTTCCGTCGTGTTTCGTTGCTTTCTCAAGATGTTAATCTACAAAAGTAGCTTTCGTGTTGTACCGGCAAGATGGATATTACACTTCTTATGGATATTCCTGTGTAGAACTATGCCTGTGAAATGGCTGGTTCAGATGTTTTTTGTAGCAAAATGGTCAGAATAGTTGCACATTTTTCTTGGCCTGCACCGTCTACATTACACACATCCAGATACGGCTTTCCACTCAATTTGATATATCTAAAAGCCATCACAAAGCAACGCTTCTTGCCATTATTCGAATGGAGAAAAGTATTGGATTTGTTGTTGTAACGGAAGAAATAACACTTCTCAATTGCTATTAGTTGATTAGTTTTTACTTTGCTTATTACGTTTTTTCTATTCAGCTTGCATTCTCTTGTGTTCCTGGAGAAAGAGAGTGTTCAGGAGGTTTTGAATTGTGTACTACTTACCATAAAACTCTGATACAATTTCAGCATTGCGGAACGAGCTTTATAGAATGTTTGATGATAGGCTAAATAGATAAATGTTCTAATTTGAACGTACATAGACGTCTCTTATAATTGAATGTTTGACCTCGACGGTTAGTGAAGTAACTGCCCTGTAATTTTGTATCACCCTAACACTAACCAGGCACTCGGGATGTTGTCGAAAATGCTTTTGTTGTTTTAAGATTTAAGTAGTAAGAAACCTTGGAAGACTATACAAAAGAAATAGATGAAGGCCATGATATTGGCTTCGTTTCCTGGGTCTTAGCATTCCTATAAAAAACCGCAGTAGTACCAGTTATAATGGAACTACGTTCTAGCTGTTACCATTAAGATTTAGATGGATTGATTGGCTTGTCATGTGAAAAGGAAAAAGTCAAGGAAAAAAGCCCACCAAAGGGAATATCTATAGAAATGAAAAATCAAATGAAAAAGGGAAATGAAAGAGTCTGTAATGGAAGAAAGTACAAGAGAAAGTAGTCGAGTTTCTCCAATCTTTTTATAGAAAGGTTTTCATTGTTTTATTGTTGTTTTTTCTTGCTAGGCCAGATTACACATGTCTAAGGTGAAGGGATTTTTCCAGAGTTGACTGGTTTCCTTTTTCAAGACGGCCAACATTTTTTATTGCGATAGTCTGACTTGACTTAATTTTTTTCGCTAGTCTAGTCACATCAAAGCATCGCAGTAATCACATTTATTTCGATACTTTCGCATTTTTTTTCTCTACCAAGTAGAAGCAAACATCTACAAGAATTGGGAAAGATAATTAAACATTTTTTATTGCGATAGTCTGACTTGACTTAATTTTTTTTCGCTAGTCTAGTCAGCTTCGCAGCAATCACATTTATTTCGATACTTTCGCAATTTTTTTCTCTACAAAGTAGAAGCAAACATCTACAAGAATTGGGAAAGATAATTACGGGAAAGACAGTCTTCAAAACATTTTCGCTCCTTGTGTGATTTCCAAGTACGAATTGAAGTGTTTTCTTAATTAAAAGTCTCATTAAAACTTTGCTAGATTTTCGTGTTTGTTAGTTTAGTTTGTCAAAAAAATCAAATTGGTAAACTACTTGAAACATAATTTCCTTTTTGGAATTAGACATCGTTAAAAAGTTTGTAAGAGACGAAGGGTAAATCAAATTCCTTTCATTCGTATACTTCTCCGTAATTGAATGATGTTAACGAGATTTTTATATGAAAGTTATGCTTCTGACTGTTTATATATTTTAATGAATAGGGGAAGTGTGGCAGTCAAACTCACTTCTATCTAATTTATATAATTTTCAAACATACTCAATAATTTAGATTACTTTGGCACCTTCCGGTTCGTCGAACGAAATGATTGATATAAGCTTGAATCATAAATTTTACGTAAGATATCATGGAGCTCATATATCTTACAAAAATAAAATGTCTATAGTTCAAGATGTATTCGCCTCTCTCACTCATTCAGAGTTGGAAAAGTGGAATAAAAAAAATTTGCTTTGGGATTCACATTACTCACAATTTTTCATTTATTCCATTGGCAGATTGAATCCCACAGAAAAGCGGTGAAAGCTTTTCCCGGTGGCTAGATATCATCACTATTTCAAGGAAAACATATCCAGATGTGAAAAGAGAAAAGTCAAAAAAGTTGTATTGAGCCTTATGTTTCGTTCCTATCAAAAAAAGAAGCAATAAATCATTTACGTGTGTACAGGTAGCCGTATATTTCTCCTAGTTTTTGATTCATTTCATTTTTGTATGCAGGAACGGACGAGTTGCAAAGAAAGCGGGTAGTAGAGGCAGACCGACTTTCTCGCTTCATGCAGAAATACAAAAAGACCGTAGCCAACTTGAAACTGCAGCAACAACAGCAGAATACAGCCAAGAAGTCACTAAGGTCTCCGAAGAAAGATAGTGGGAGCAGTCTAGATTCCCTAAACTCCGTTTCTGATGATGGCACAAGTAACAACTACTTAACTCCTAATGATTATGCCAGTGGTTCCCCAGTATCTGCCAACAGTCTCAGTGGCCAAAGCTTTAAAGATCGATACGTGAAATATAAGGTAAGCGTTAAAAACTTGCATTTGTTTGCGCACTAGAGTAAAAGTAAACCATGAAATGTTTTCATAATACACACACTCGCTCTTGGTATGTATTTCATTGTTGGATAATGCTGATGAGGAAATTGTGGTATGCGGTCCTATCCATACCTAGAATCAATTAACTCTTCCGCGTAGCAGTGAACTGAAAATGTACTTCATTTCATAGCATAATCGCAAAAGTTGTGGTGGGATAACATGACAAAAGCTTATAGTCTTTAGATGTTTACTTCATAGAGAAACTGAAGATTTTATTGCTTCATCATCAATTAAAATTTTGCCAGTAGAGGAATAGAAAACCGCAACATTTATTATCAAGTGAATGAGAGGGTTTCCAAAATGTAATTAACTTGGGGAGAATTGAATGGGCATAAAAAATATTATTCCTATTTTCATAGGATTACTCTGGCATGACAAAGAAGATTTCACTGGACAAACAGCGAAGCTACAATGACGTTATAAATGCGAAGCCAAGCACGGGCCGAGGTAAGGCGAAAACCATGAATTTATATAAGTTCCTAGGTGACTCCTAAACTGACCGGGGTATTTGATTGTTATTTCCGTCTTTTTCTATTTTCTATTGTTGTTCTGATGATTAATGAGATTTGATAAGTCATATTTCCGAGCCAGTAGAGCCTATCTGAAGCTTTTATGAACTTTTTTATGCGACTTTTGGGAAACGATATTTTCTACTCTATATGGATTTTGCGTGTCTTGTACTACTACAATAAGGTTTCTCTCCCATTAAGCTCTTAATAGTATAATGTTAGTCCTATCATATTGATATCAAAATGGGAAGAGATTTAGAAGCAATATAAGGGAAAAGAAGAACCCAATGAAAATCAAATACCCACTTGTACTTTTCCCCTAACTGGAATCTTCTATAGGACTAGTTATTTAATGACTAAAACTTGGAATGAATTATGGCAGTAGTTTTTTTTTGCAATTGAATGACTCTTTTGTGGACAGATTGTAGCCAAGAGGCGCTAGAGTCAATGGGAGATCGATTGCTAGATTGGTTTTCTGTGGTCATGGCGGACACTCAGAAGCGAAAATTAAATCGAAGAAACAGAAGTAATCAAGGTAAGTTAATCTATATACTTTTATATGCACATAGATTCAGCAATGCGCTAGTAAATGCTCACACCATTAGTTTTGCATTTTTTTTGTGAAAGTGTGAAACCCTTTTCCCTTTAAAAAGATTCTGTTGAAATTCATTTCCCTAACAAGATGGTATCAGGAGAAACATACGTAGCTTCCTTTTATCCGCATCATCACGGAGGCTATAATGTTGCTCATCAACGACAACAGTTAACATTCCTTTACGATACGACCTGCAGTATTCTTTCCTGGCTTTCTTTCCTCCTCTCTTTTTATCTCTTTTCCACAGCTTCTCGTTTCACTTTCATTAAAAATGGGAGATCTAAACACAAAGAAGAGATCTTTGTGCTATGCCATCATTACATTTTTTTCCATGAGATAACCCATCCTTCTCCTTGAACATAAAGCAACAACATATCGCTGCAATGGTAGTAAAATAAAAGTTGCAGTCCAGTTTTCACGTCCATATTTCTTCGAAAGCATAAAAATGTGGAGTTGGAAAGTTCCTTACAACATCCAAAATTCTGTCCTCGTCTCCTACCCGTTCTTGATGTAGAAAGTGTGTCTACTCATTAACTTTTTATTTGCGTCATGTCCCTTAGGGGAATTTTTTATTGAGTTCTTATATAGCAGTCCTAGATAAAAAAAAAACCTGCGTGCTGGTCCATTTTTCAAACAAAAATATTCTCGCTAAACTAAAATATATCCACCGTGCACAAATATTATTCCATTAGTAGGGCGCTATTAAGTACCTCCACTTCACCCGCCGGTTGTACAGAATGTAAGGAAAGATAGCTAGTTTTTCACTTGTTTTTATAGCTGACGTAAAAAGCAAAAATGTCGGCTTAAAATTAAACATGTATGAGGTCATATATCATTTTCGTATTCATTCCGACCTAATGCATTTGGTGGCAGCAATGAGATTATCTAGTTGAAGAAAAAGAGGGTCGTAATACCCCGTTTTTGGTCAAATCTAGAAAAGTCTTACACTGGATGAAAGAAAGTGGATTGTTATTGTGCAACTGACTGATCGTTAGAACAATTGAAACCCATGACGAGTTGAAGCTTCCTCATATGTCAATTTTTCTACGAACCGAACTATAGAGATTTTTTGAAATTAACTTCCAGTTCTTAGCTTACATTAGATGAAGTTAATAAATTAATAAATAAATATCGTGGTTTATGGTAAATGTCTATTTGTATTGATACCGAGCGACCCCAAAAGAAAGTATATTCGATATAGACGATAGATTTTCGGTTTTGTTTTCGGGTAAAATATTCCTGAATAGATGATGATGATGAAGATTGTTATCGAAATGGCAAGTGAGAAATATCATGTGAATAGGAATTCGAAAGTTGTAAATCTATCTCTTTATATTGAAATCTGACTTCGTATTCAGTCATGTCAAAACAAATTATTAGGAAAATAAATTACGAGTTACTAAAAGCAAAACATAGATGAAAAAAGCATAAGCGGATTTAGCTAGTTGTTATACTTTGCTGTAAGCTTGAAATAATTGAATTTTGCAAAACAAATCCCTTCCAAACAATGCATGCTGCTCATTAGAAGTAACTGATACCACAACATGTTTTTCGGACCTTATTCATCGTCAGACATATTTTGTTCAATATCATATCTGGGAATATCTTTCGCCCAAAGACATTATTGAAGCTTCGTTTTCATTTTTCCATTCTTTTATACCAAACAAAATTACCCAAGAGGGCGATTAATGGAACCATGTTACCTGGGAATCAGTAATGATAGGTGGGAGCGATGGAAAATGGCGAACTTATGTAAAAGCCCAAGACCATGTAGTTTCAAAAAGCTAACAGTGTGACATTTAAAACGTTGCTAGTTTGCTTCACTGCTTTATTACTATAATTAAGTAAAACATACTGTTACTAAACAAAGTTTTACCTAAAATTAGTCTGTCTTGATAATATTATGTTTGATCGATTAAATTGAAAGGTTATTTATACCAAATGTTTATTACACCTCTGCAAAGTCTGAAAGCATGAAACATTTCTGCTGAATAAAATAGTTACGTAATGTTTTAGCAATGAGGACATGGCAACTTTGTATGAAACTAGATGGAAGGGGTTTTTGCATGTAAACTCACTCGTTCCTCCGTAGAATTTCTTTTTATCACGTAATGAAAGCATTTTAAGAGCATAATTTTTCCGTAGAATGTGTGAAAAAAGAAAGTTTATTTTACCATGTCGCGTAAAGAATACTTTATATCTCATGATGGTAAGTAGTCATACAGAAAAGTATATAGAGAGTTACATAATATATGAATTATAACATTTTACAACATGTCAAGTACAAACAAAATGTTCCATTCTACGCGATTATTGCATATATACGCTTGATTAAAATGAAAGTTGGCAATATTGTAGTTACTTTGAAAATAAAAGTTTCCGAGTAAATGAGGAGAACTATATAATGAAGTGAAGAACTGGAAGGAGTTTCTATTCTCCATTCACTTAAAGGAAAACTTTGTCCCGTATAAAAAAACTAACTCTGTTTGAGACTTTGCTCCCGTTACTTATGCAATGGAAAGGTATAATCTTGGAAAGAATAAGAGAGAAAAGTTTTTAGCTGACTGCTTCTATTTTCTTCTCTCCTGCCTCACCACTTTGCTTTCATTGTCATGTTAAAGAAAGTCCTCGTCTCGATCTCTAAAGGAAACTACGTTCCACACGTTCGCTTCACTATTGCAACTTGCAGTGTTAACTCTTGAAAAGAAAACAACTCTGAGTAGTATAGTTGTATTGGCATCAGTACTAACAATCATCTCGGAAATGGATGAATAAGAACTTATCTGTGGAACAGAAAACAGCAACTTTGTAAAAAGAAGACACGTAGTATCCCATTACATAGAAATAACTTGAAGAAAAATTTCTTGTTTGTACTCAACTCAATCAGTCCATTTCCCAGTTCGAGTACTATCCAATAAAGCTTTCATGGTTGTTCTCAATGTTTTTTCAGTTTTAAAAGGTGCGCTACCGCGTAATTTGAGAACTTTTTGAAAGTTTTTTTTTGTCGCTTATCCATTCTAACCTAATATGTTTACACATTCCAAAGCTGTAGCGTTGCTTTTAGATGACCTTCTGTAGAGAAACTAAGTGTTCTTTGGTGAAAACATTAGGAAATTTTTCTTGGTTTGTGTCTTTACAACTATATGATGTTTTAGATGGAAAGTATGGAATAGGGCATAGCTTCACATTTTGATTCGTATCATCGCCTCGCTACTTTTTTATCCACTTAATATTTTCAATGTTGTTATAGCTAACAAGGAATGTGGTAGACAAAAACTGTTGTAGGCATAGAAACTCTTGTAAAAGTCAAGCTCCATGAGTGTTCTGCCCCTCTAAAAGACTTAAATTAAAGGTCTCCTCAAATGGAATGGAAGTGGAATAAGAGTCAGGAATGCACTTTAGCATGTACTCATTTATTACCTATCCATTTTACTTCATGTTTAAATGAATACTATCATGAGAGAAGCCGAAAAATGCACTTCAATTTGAATTCCTGTTTATTTCTTCGGAAGAAAGAAACCCCTCATCGCGTATCACGTAACTTGGCGCATCATTGTTTGTGTTTGAACAAAGTTAAAGTCACGAGGTTTTCCTTTCAATCTTTACTACCTGCCGTAGCTTTATCAAACCTTTTTGTCTAGAGATTCAATGTTTGGGAAAATGAAATGGCTGTGGAGTGATACTTAAGGATATTTCCAGTGAATACTTTTGGAACGTAAAGCAAATATACAGAGACTTTGGAAACCTGGGGAAAAAAGTTGAAGAGTCTTAATGATTACTACTTTATTTGTATGGTTTACGTTACACATATTGAAAAAAGTAAAAATGCCTGTATTTGCAACTATTCAAAAGTCTGTACTTTCACTGCCCTACACCTTTTCAACATTTTCAAGTGATTCCATCTTTGAATGAATGGTTACCCCAGTAGGAAAATGCTTACATCAGTCTTTTCTCTCTTTTTTCTTCATAGTTCATTTCCCCGGAGACTGCAAAAGGGAGGTTCAGTGGATGTTTTCACATCTGAACTCGGACGAAGACGGCCAACTTTCACTTCAAGAACTATTCGACCTGGAAAATGATCGTAGTGAAAATTGTATCAAGCCTTTCATCGACCGATGTGATACAGACAAGTAAGTTTTTTTTTGTTTTATATGTAACGCCAAAAATGCCCCTTTAGGACATATTTTTTGTAGTATGGTGTATTATATAGTTTATGGACGATGGATGTCCGCATCAACCAAACTGTTAAAGAAAGGTTGGTTGGTCACTACTGCTTTCCTCCCGCTTATGTAGAAAAAAAACTAGTGAGTTTAATAGCGGGGAAAGATGTACAGCCTTGTTTTATTAGAGTAGACCAAAGGGAATAGTGTGTGTGGTCAGAAAGAATAGAATTTAAGCTTTATAGATTTTTCATTTGAACCATGAGGGCGATGCATGAAAAGAAACGGGCTGCGAGGCCCTCTCTGACGACTTAAGAAAAGGATTCTCAAGGTTCTAAATCTTTCTTTGGGCGAGATGGATGAAGAAAAGGGCTTTTCACTCGACCTTTTAAGCTTTTGTGTATTTTATGAAAGTACTTCAAGGAGAAAAGATACCTGGGCAGAGAAATTATCTTGGTTCGCTGAGTCCTCCTCACAACTAAGAACTGAGTAAATGTGGACAGGATGAAACAAGACTAAATAACATGAACATATCAGAAAAGAAAGTGTGTTCATTCGTTCTAAGATTTGCAGGTAATTTTAAGCTGCTCAAGGCGAAACGCTTGTTCTCTTATTCAACAAAGCATTTACTTCCGAATATAGAATCACTAGAGCGTTAATGCGAGAATTTAGATGTTGAGCATATGTATGCTTTACAAAAGACAAGCTTTACAAGCAAATGAATTCCACTCAACTGCATATTCAAGATGTAGAGGATTTCTTGAAATGAATATTAAACGTAGGCAAGAACTGTAAAAACTTTAATGAACAAAGAGTTTATTTTAGCTAAATGTATTTTTTACGTTTCCTTAAAAAATAAGATTTCAGAAAACAGATTTTGCAAAAAGCTTTACTAGCTTGACATTTGTATTCTTTTTTATTAGTGTTTTATTATTTTAGATTGTAATTTACCAATTTAAATGATATATGTTTGCGGAAAAATATAATCCCAAATATTTATCACCTTATTTCTTTACCTACGAATAAGCGAAGCTCATGAATTTTTTTAAAACTTAATCATTTGTTGACCTTGGTTTAGAACAACCATTAAAGGACTATGTGGACTTTTTAAGTTTGCATGAATTATTTCAATAGAAAGTTAAATAACCCTTCTGGGACAATAAGTCCTCCAGAATTTTTCTCTTAGATAAGCTCATTTATCATCTTTTACTTTAGTTCTAAAAACAACAATCCTTTTTGCAAGGTCACAGTGCTTAAACCATTAAACGTTCTACGTTTTACTCATATCAAACGTGATGGACAAAGGAAAGCATTGTCTTGGATAAGTTCTAAGGTATGCCAAGGTCTTATCTTAATAAGAGCTGCATAAACACTTTTGAAACGGTTTTGAAAAAATTGATGTTTTGTAATGCATCAAATAGCCTTGACACGACTGTATCCTGTCAATTACTTTACAAATACCATTAGCTCCTAAGGTAATGTTGCTTTCAGAAGTAAAAACGACATGCTTACACCATATGACTAACACGAAAGTGTATTCATAAAATAAGAAAACGTTATTGTTATTTTTATCCGACAAATGGCAAAGTGGGAGTAAGCCCGCCATCAACACGGTTATTTGTTTCTGTCCGAAGCAGGAGCATCAAGAAAAAATGTTTTTCTTTTTTCACACCAGCAGCAGAGCAACTTTTTGGGTTTGTGGAAGTGGAAAGCTGGAGAAAGGAATGAGAAAATGCATCATTAAAAGAGAAAATTGGAATCAAAGGCATGCTTTACTTTCAAAAATTTCGTTTTCAGTCTTTATACTTTTTCAGAATAGCACATTCATTTTTCTCGTAGGAATATGCAAAAGTATTTACTAATAAGTTTATAAGCAAAAAGAACTGACGAGAAAGAATGAATTTTTTTTTGGCTGAAAAAATAACACAACCTTGTTTTCCTTCTTGCAATAAAACGTAGACGAAAGAAAATTAGGAGGAAGTGAGGCGCAAAGGAAGGAAGATGTGATGATGATAAAATGCGGGAGATTGTAATTGAGATACCACCATCATCACTAGACTATAACTAGCTTATAAAGTACTTTATCACATCCTAAGAACTTTAAGGTTTTTCGCTGTGTGTGGCAAAATATTGCAAAAACAGGTTGGAACTTGGAGCGTTGTTATGATGGCAAACTGCTTATTATTTGGCGGAATATACGTAAATATGCTACCGCTAATGCCTGTAAAAAATTCTATAGAGTATAGTTTCATGCTAATCAGTAGCAGAAACCCCTGGAAATCCCTTTGAAGATTATCTGAGCAGTGAATCGATGTAGAGATGAAAGTAAAAGCGGAGTGAAAGTGAAAGTAACCTTTTCTTAAAGATTTAAGCTCGGTAAATTATAGATATATTCATTTATGTTAT
>JAANSQ010002652.1:0-11500 GCA_036850885.1 Lepidocyrtinus dapeste
CTTCCCAGTCTTTCGGCCTCAAACACCATTTCTGAGAATATAAATATATTCTTAAATGAACAATAAACATAAGCTTGTTAATACTGCTATGCTTAGGTATATACTGTCTTGGCTGATGAATTCGCTGAACAGGGTCTGTCTGATTTTTTAAAACTGCAAAAGTAGCATAACATGCATAAGTTCATATATTATTCCTAAACAGAACTCGCTACTTGAATGAACTATAGTCCAATAAAAATAAAAAAGTTGTTATTATCACGTCGATATTACGCTCTCGTTACGGAAGCGGCCGCTTCTGGGGCATGGTTTCTTAACAATAAGTTGAAGTGCAGCAAAAAATAGTGGAAATATAGGAGGCTTGTAGAGGTTTTGGAACCTGATCATGTCCGCTCCATTCTTTTTTCAGAATCCAGTCCTTACAAAACAATCCAAAGGGCAATCTGCAAGTAAATAAAAACTTTTAAATTAACTTGAACCGTACAGGGCCTGGACTAATGTTAAAATAGCATAAAGGTTAGAACATGAATTGCTTAAAAGATTGGTTTGCAAAATATAAGTGCTCTTGCAAACACGAACCATCAAAATTAGACAAACTATGCACCACGCACCAACAAAAACAATGAGCACGTCCTCCCAAGCCACTCGGAATAGCTTATTGATGATGAAAGGTTAGCAATTGCACGCTAAAGTAACTTATGCTTAGGCTGTCTAAGATGGCAATAAAGTTTGTCATTTTCCAAGAACAATTACGGGATTTCAGAATGTCATTTAAGCTTCTCATCTGCAATGTAGTCTCGGGCTGCTATATGGTGAAAGGCAATTGAGAAAAATGAGTTCGTACTTTGAACAATGAATTTGCGGGGGGAATCAATTGCATAAGAGACCTCAAATTCAAGGCGTATTTTAACATTATCTACCTGTTCATACCATACAGTAAAATGTATATTAAAGTTAGTAATTATTTTAGGTTGGGAGGGTTTGCTGGTACTAGTAGAAACATGCTCTGATTTTTGTTTTTCAAGGATGCATTCTATTTTTTTTAAAACGCTGCAGCATCTCTCATCTCTCTCCGACGATACTTTCCTTTTCAATACGACATAAAAATGACAGGGATTGGAATTTGGAATCACCGTTGTTTATACATACGTTGATTCTAAGCAGATTGATTCTACGGAGATCATCGTACAAGTTGAACTTACGTAAATGCGAAAAGTATGGTTTGTTAGGAATTGAAACTGTTACAGCAAAACTATAAAAGTATTAATGCTTTGGCTTTTCGATTAGATAAATGACTAAATCATTTTACGTGTTGACATCGTAGGATAGTAAATATTTATGGGCATAAAAATTCGTTAAAAAATTTTTACAATTTTTTTGCTGGAAGGACTGGTTTTTCCTGTGCTTTTGTTCGAGTTATCGCCACCACCAATTGATTTGAAGTTCAAGTAGGCAAGGTGTGCTCTTATCATCATCATAGTCATCGCTAGAGCTCGTCTGACATGCGAATAAAATTTTACACACGAAATTTATTTTATTTGAGGTTGATTTCATAAGTAGGTGCAGCATCAGCACTATTTATTTATAAATTGAATACGAAGAATGATGTATCAGTTGCAACCTTGACGATGTCGTATACGAGTCACCTAGTCAACTTGCGATCAGTCGTAAATAAAATGGGGCAGCATAGCATAAGACATTTAAATGGCTAGAATGTTCAGAATGATGGCTTTCGAAATATTGCGAATGTAATATTTTCACATATGTGCACATCCAAATCAAGTTTTATTGAGCATTAGCATTTTTTAGCCAACTGTCATGAAGATAAAATGAAAGGAAGTTGGTAGTTTTAATTTTGCATCAAGGAAGTATCCTTCTATATAAAGGATAGACTCATTACTTTAACATGTTGCCTTGTCAGAATTGGTTGGATTTTTACGTTTGAGCCCTATCACACTTCCATATTATGGACCATGCTCCGCATCCTCTCTATTTATCTTATAAGATGTTTGCTTAAGCCCTATTCAAGATCTCATTTCTCGGTTGTCTAAGCTAATCGAAAATAAAGAAAGAAGAGCCGTACTTAATATTTGAAAAAATTTATGTCATATAAATAATTTTGTAGCATAGTTCAAGACACACAAAAGTTTCCATTTCTCAACTTGCTCAGACATTGGTTTGTTCGTGGTCCAAGGTCCAATCTAACAGCAAAACGTGTCAATTCCAGTAGTAATAAATTAGGAAAACACAAGGCCTGCTTTTGTTAAGTTTAAAGTCATTGTAACCTTAAATATGCAGCTCTAAAAATGTTTTATTTGCATTATGACAAGTTACAGATGCAAAAATGCAGTAAGGTTGTGTGGTTTGATTGGTAGATATCATTGATTCATTGATATCATGTCGGAGTCGGGGTGAACCATTAAAATTTTTGAGCTTCCTTTCCAAACAAGTAGCATGCGTATAATATAATCTTCACGCTCAGTACTTAACCACCCATCTACTCAGAGGCGAATGAGATGTCGTTGTGGTTTGTTTATGTAATGTAATGTCGTCTTCTGACTATTTATTTGTCTCGATAGCGTCTATTAATTTATTGACGCCAATGAGTCGATTTTGTTTGGTAATCATTTGGTAAAATATCACGACCTCGCAGTTGTCAGTCCTCCTTGCAAAAAAATCAATTGAACATAATCTTTAAAGGAGGTATTGTACTTCACAGTTGTGTATGACAATAAACTTACAACTGCTACTCTATTCCACTGTGACGTTACTGCCATGATGTGAAGCAGCATTTATGCATTTAAAAATATACATTGGTAAATGCAAAAAGACTAAAAACCATCATTTTTAAATTAAAAAGGTACTTGGGTAAGTAGTTACAAACTTGCGTAATGTTTTTCTTTGGCTACATCAACTCTATTCACATCACTTCTATGCTAAACCGAACGCTTCAATCACAGAAATTCTGAATTCATAATTCGGGAATTTACATTTTGTACAAAACCTTCTCTGTGTTTGGCGAACTGAAAACCACAGCAAAGCGAGTAATCTATATAGTATTCCTTCTTTCATTCATTCATATAGAGACTGGAGTGTTTGGCCCGATACAGTAATCGGGCATCTAGAATGTAACTTCAGCATTCACATTATTTTTTCTATTTTTTTTACCTTGTTCTATCATAAACGGTCATAATGTTTGATTTAAATCCAATAATAATTATTAAACAAATGAGTAAGAGCGCTTCCTAGGCAGATTAGCGACACTTTTCTAGCTAAAATTTTTCTGCTTAAGTAAAATGCCCCTGTTAAGGCTTTGGGAACATAACAAGGATTGAATTTTATCCACATCTGTCAACCCGGAGGGAACAGGGGGAATAATTTATCTTAGCACACCAGCAGGTTCCCTCGAGTGTCAGGGGAAATGGTTTTCGCCAATATTATTATTTTAAATGTATGACATCTATTTCAGTTATGTTCAAGTTTGAATGCCGTGTTATTTAGCCGTTGCCATTATATATGCACAGCATGTTTTCTAGTTTTCCATGGTATAAAATCTAGATTATATTCCAAGAAAGAATCTAGATATTTGCTGATGATAGCCAGGACGACAATTATTCAAGCAAGCAAGCAAGACTTCAAATACACATATATTAAGAGATTTGTAGAAAATGATTGATATTTGTAGATTTTATTTGCTACCTAGTTGTGCAAAAATTGGATCAAGTTCTTCCGCTTTGTGTACATTTATTATCGGGGACGTTTCCCATCCAAAGATGAGTGAAGTTACTTTGTTCATGATCATTTAACTGCTAGGTTGATTGACTTCCGGCCTCTTGCTGATCATGACTACTGATTGTATTTAAATTACACCAGCTCACAATCAGTTGGAGGTATTTGTACCAGTCAGGTCGAGTCTAAGGACTTTCCGTGTCTTTTAATCTATTGGTTATGACACCACAAATATATCATTATAAAATCCGGAACCGACCACCCACACGTGTAATTCATGTCGTGCATTAATTACATTTAAGTTTTTACAAAGAGTTGTTACTCCCGCATTGAAGTTCATAATTTGGATGAGTATTTTTCAACTATCCAAATGACCAGCTTACCCCAAAGTGATCAGATCATGACGTAAAGAATAAATTTTGGCAGAGTCGATACAACGCTAAAATACTGAGAATTGAAATTTGTAATCAGCATGTCTATTTTTAACTTAAGCCATCCTGTAGTCACCACTCACAACAATAGCACCACAGGTAATATCAAAATCAACAACTTTGGAGACCATGTTGTGCCAATTTAACTACCGAGAATGACATGCTCGTGATGATTTTGTCAAAATGGTGGCGCGCTGCATTCTATATGGGTTATTTTCCCTAGTCATTAAGAAGACTGACGACGTCTTTTCTTTCAGTCGCAGGTTTTGCAATGACTTATCTTGCATACACTTATCGTTATTGTTAATAGACAATCTAATCAATAAATGATGTATTGCCACATGCAGTACTTTATTTTTTACCAGCCTCAGAAAGGAATAATGAATCAGTTTGTTTATTGCCATCTGCAATATTTTTATGATCAATAAGTATGGGAATCCTCAACGGAGGACGTAATCCGACATTACCCATTTGTAAAATTTATGTGAATATACATTACTCGGACTCCATTTTACTTTTTGTAGTTTCACCCTACTGAGATTTCTTAATGACCTGTGATGCGTTTAAGTTCAATAAAACATTTGTATATGCCGATAAAAGCATATTGTTTCTGACCTCAAACTTCAGCAGACGACGCTCCGAGGATTGTTGGGAAGATTCGTATTGTCCCATCATAGCACAGCTTATCTTATTTACGCGACACGTGTTGCTCACTTGTTTTTGTTAGTGGATAGAAAAATGTCCTTGGACAAGATCATCAATAACTTCATTACAGAAGATGGTCACAAGTTTAATTCGAGATTTGATTAATAAAATTTTTGATGACGAAGCTGTTTCAGCTCAGTCCTTCTGTTCCCTACAACCAAATTTTATTTTGGGCTGAACATAGGCGCGTCTATGTCGTGCTTATGTATCTATCACTGCGAAAATTAGTAGTTAAGCTAAAACTAATAGAACCTCCTCCAGTTACATTACAAGAACATACCTTGGTTTTCATGCACTATACCTACTTTTATAAGTTTTTTCTGTTTCACTGACGGTTCGAACTAACTACATTTTCTTGGAATAATAACAAAGGTTTTTCATCGATTCAATGAAAAAACTCCTTTGCGAGTGTACGTAATAATTTAGCTATAGTATAAAAACCAATCTTGCTTTGAAACTGGGAACTAGCTTTCAAAATTGAACAACCCAATTCCACTTTACTTGGCTAAGTCTGACCTCACTAGTTGCATAAAAATCAATTTTGTAGATTCACTCGAAAGGTTCTTAAATGAATTCAATCGAAATCAGGGGAAAATATGAATGTACATAATACTTACCTATATGCATACGTAATAGCATGACATGCTCTCAGGCAAATCAACTCACGTTTATATGAAAAGCCAAACCCCAAACAGTCTGTAAGGGTGAGACTAGAAATCATACTTTTAAAACACACATGGTGATAAATTTTGCTTTATCAGAGAAACAACTTGAAAATAAAATCCTTTTAAACTTATTCTTCACTTTTAAAAATAACAATCAGGTTGTATGTATAAATTAGCCACTTTACAGGAGTAACTTTTGCATAGAATCTTTATAGGGAGTACTTGTATGTCTGAGATTTGATTGCCGTTGTGTTTCTATTTAAGATTTTTTCAGTTATTACGTACTTTGAGCTCAAGATAATTTATATTCCACCTGAATTTCAAAGGTCACGGACGTTACCTACTAGATATCTATTGACAGTTCTTACAACTTTTCTCTGAAGACTCTCTTCGATATTCTGAATACTTTTTTTTTGCAGTTTCTGGAATAGATTTTTTTGCCTGAGAGAAATTTTAGAACAACAATTCAGGAAAAAAAAGTCCAGAAGTTTTTATTGGTGCGCAATATTATTGCTCACGATTCCAGATATTCTTACGTCAAGTTTATGGTCCCATGTTAGTTTCGATCACTTCTCGATTGGAAATTGTTGCTATGTCACCTGCTCAAAAATGTGGTTCTTTGTTTCGTAGAATAGAAATTATAGTTACGTAAACCATTACCAATCATATTTTATAAATATAAGCATATTATGCTGTCATTAATGTTAGAAGACATTTCATATTTCTTGTGACGAAGATGGGAAAGAAAAAATATTGTCTGACTCATTTTCCAGGAAAGATTTTCTAAATCCCCAGTGGAATCAACGATCTTGAGTAGAGCGTAAAAATAGCAACATGCTTATTAAGATAAAAAAATGTATCCAGAAATCATATAAGTACATGTGTAGCTCCTGGACGCTTCTATTTATGAAACAAAAGAAATCCATGAGTAATAATGATTGGTAACGCAAAGCATCGTTATCATCGTCGGACACTATACAAGTGGAACTAAAATGGCCGAGTTGAAATGTAAATGCGCACTGGTCATTTTGAAAGGACAATAAAATTCTCGTAGTACCCATGCGCGTACATACAAAAGTCATTTGTTAAATATCTTTTAGCAGTGCTCATACTTAAAAAAACAGTAACAGTGCCTAGTTTTGATGCATTATTTCATAAAAATGATTTTTAATTTAAAACTGTGTTAGATTTCTGCTTCATCGCCAGCACTATAAGGACATGGAAAAAAGGTTGGGCAACGTTATGTTGTAACTTTTTACGGATTTGAGTGTTGTTAGACAATAAGTTTTAGTTGCAATGGATGGGGGAAAACACTGCTCAAAAAATAAATTGTTTTATTTGATATTAATACAGCATAAAAATATGTTTTACAAGTAAACCAGATGAAAATCCACTTAAAAACTAAAGTTTTCCGCTGGTTCTACTACGTAAATCACGATTTAAATTCGTTTGGTCGCAACACAACGCCAATACTATTGAAGGGGAAACACTTTAATCAATGGCTCATCTACATTTTTGCTGCATTCTATTATGCTTGTGAGGAGCATGAGAATTTCAACTGGCAAAATGACAATGGGATGATTCTGTTTCGTTGTTTGCGAAATTGGCTTGCTCAAAATATCATTCAAATGCTGAACTAAGGGTAGTGTTAATCATGATCAGTAGCAACTCTATTTACTGTTTATACAATCATCTCCAACACCAAAAAAGCAAAAGGGGAGATTTGAATAGCCATATTTTAAATGCCAACCCTATGGGAAAGGAGCAGGAATCACGCTTCACTTGCACGTCAACTCATTATTGCTTTTTTCTCTACGAGATTGAATCATCGTCTATTGGTATGAATTTCATTCATTTCCAGTTCGGCGCTGCTGTAAAATGTTTATTTGATATGCTTGAATCATGTTACATATTTATTTATGATTACTTTCTTCACAAAACCAAAACTAACTTATGCTTATTGTTTGTTACATGACGGGTTAAACACCAATTTTATGGACAAAAGAACGAGAAAATATTAAAGATGCTATTTTGAACAGTATATTATTATACATGTTTATTATAAAGAATATGCAACAGATTCAAAAAACTTTTTTGCTAACATCATTTGTTCAATAGATTCAATAAAGACGCAGCCTTGAACCTGTCATGATTATTATTAAAGAGGTTTTATGTCTTTCTCTGTTGCTAGATGCAAAAAATTACGGTACCGTTGCATTTCTTAGTAATAGGCTTCATCTTACTGAATGGTCATCTATAGGTACTGTATGACTGCACGTTTTTTTCGCTTTGAGAGCGTACAATTCTATAAATAGCAACAGGTACTAAAAAGACGTTTGCAATTTCGGGTTATGTGCATCATGAGAAATGAGACACGTTTGAAAATGCTTCGTATTTTAAGTATTTTGTCATCATCGTCGAAAGTTTCGAAGCGAAAGCCTCACCTATTTTATGCATTCAGTTATTATTATTAGTGATGCAAATTGCAGATAATATTTTCAAGCCATTCTAATATGAGAATGTTGTGAGGTGTAAATGTATTACATGATAAAGGCGTGAATAAAAGGCGATTGACAATTGCAGCAGAGACAATAAACAAGGCTTAATTACTTTTGCAAACGTATGTAGTAGCAAGTTTCGTAGAAATGTACAACGGGAACAAGGGCTACCAAAAGAGGCGAATGTTTTCAACTCAGTAACTGTTCCGTTTTAAAAACTTTGCAATCATATTTTTTTCGCGGAAACCCAGCCCGCGCTAGGTAGCGAGTAAAAAATATATTATGTTCCGGCAATGTGGAGTAGGTTTTGCAGTTGTGTCACGCTATACGTTAGAAAACTGCAATTTTTTGCGCATGCAGTTTCATACAGATTGTATTGTTGTTTGGTGAATGAATCAGTCAAATAATGAATGACTGATTATGCAAACTAAGGAAACTTGGGCTCAGGTAAACTAGACTCAAAACTCACCTAATCCTCTGATAGGTTGCTACAAACTAATTTTGAAAAATATACAGACGTTTATGATGGCTCATCTTTAAGTTTCTAATATTATTAGTGTCTACTGTTCCGCTGTACAAATACTAATGCACTACTACTATGCCAGGTAATATAGTTATTAGTATTACATATTGAATTATGGATGCATAGCAGTAAATATGCACCAAATATACCTACCCGTCGTCTTAGACACAGAAGCAAAGCATGACATCATCGTAGAGGAAAAGGCTCGAGTCAGCGTCAAACTTCAAAAGCCTGATATATATAAATGAATTTACAACTTCTTGTTTTATTATTTATTGGGAAATGTGCTGACTGTTTAATTGAAGGGTATCTTTGTCTATATTGGATGAAGAATTTTTCTGTAAGATTTGACATTTCTTACTACTACATACTACATTTTTAAAAGCCTTTTAGTGGTACAATTTGCACTCTTAATGAGCATTGGTTCGTTATAATTGCATATTTTGTCGTTCGCTAATGCATATGCAGGTGAAAAAATGAAGGGAGACGGTAATAGGGTTATGCTTATTGGCTTGCAAAAATGCCATCAATGCGTCGTCTTGGCGGCGTCATTCATAAACTGGTGAAGTGTGTGGCGTCCTTTGTAACGTGAAGTTGTAATAGTTTTTGTAGTGGATGGTAGTAGTTGTAGTAAAATTTGGTGTACTATGTAGTAGTTCTAATCTCCTTTTTAGACAACCAGCCGGTTTCTTTGTTCATGCGGATGCAATTTCATGCGTTCAGCATATTTCATCAGAAAGAGTTCTTTGATCTGGTAGTTTTGAAAAAGTCATACCAACATCTCGGGCGATCATATCAAATCATAATCATACATATTGACTTGATTTGATTCTATCATGTTTACCTAGATACTAGAAACAATTACTGTGTCCTCTAATTCACTAAAATGAATTGATTCCTTCAGAAAAAAAACTGAACGAATTGGAAAATCAATCAGAGAGGATAGACCCTAGATTACAATTTTGTGTACTACCTAATTTAATCTAAATAATTGAAACAATTGAAAATTGGAGGACCACTTGACATTAAATGAGGTATGCACTAACGAAGTGAAAAACAATTCGAAACTTGTTCTTTTAACTAAAATAGGTTTTATACCGAGGAGAATCATTATATTTTTGTTGCGTGGCCTAACGCATCTTTTCCGCTACGTGAGTTTAGGTAGGTAACAAAATGTAAATATGGCAGCAATAATACTGTGTTATTTATTTTAAAGCAGAGGGAAATTTAAAGGAAATATAGTTCTTACCTTTAAGTCTGAATTAGAATAGAAAGTATTCGTCCTTTTCCGTCCTACTGCACAATTTACAGGTAAAGATGCGATAATTAATGTTTACTTGTTTTTCCTTTTGTTCCTTGTTAACCCGAGCAGAATGATTTGAGAAGTGTTTGGGAGTTTTATACTAAAGTGTTAAGGAGCAAACCCTTTTACTTTCATACGACAAAAACAAGGAAGATTTACTTTGAATCCCAAATTAATTTATGGTATTGATTGTTCTTTATCACTTCTCAAACCTTGTTCCCATGTTCTGCAAAAAATGTGATAATACATGTATATTTCTCGAAGGCACTCACTTTCACGGCTTTTTAATTAACTGAATATTTTTAGAGAAATCTAGTAGCTTTTACTGTATCATTTGTGCTTTTAAAAAAGTTTGGTCATACAAGCACATTGTTTACCCATCGCACACGACTTGTTCAATGAAACCAAAAATAATGTTCAGGTATCAAAACTACTTCTATCAATAATGGTCAATTTTGGATGTGCACTGCAATTAAACTCTGTAATAAATCACGACGAACTGCACACAATTGCACATTTTTGCCCAACCGCTTAGAAGAAGGCCACTGAAGCGATAACAATAAAAATGAAAGAGCCTGTGTAAAACAATCAGGTAAAAGTTTGCAGCTGAATTTGCAGCATTGAGTGATGCCAACAATTCTCCAAAAGAGGGTTTGACAAGAAGCTATAAAGACAAGAAATAAGCACTCATTTTCTATCTCTTATTGTCGTCTAGTCATTTGGATTTGATTTTAATGATTTTAATTAAATTTAACCTGAAAAAGTGATCGAATGACAAAAGTGACATTATTGCAAGTAGCTATAAAAGTAACAATTAAAAAATCCGTTTGGACTAGCGCAATTAATTTTATTTATTTTCCTGTTCTTCTGATGTCTCTAAGTAATGAAAGGATATATTTTGAATAAATCTGTACTTTGCAGAAAGGGTGCTTTCTTATCGCTCAAGAGGAGATTTTTGGAGCGATGTGCGCGGTGCGCGTCTGCCTGTCGTCTGACAATATGATTAAAAGAGGGATACCTTATTAACCTCTCTTTCGATACATTATTGTTGTCTACTGTAAAGTTACGGCGGACTGATTTGCCGCAACTATTCCTTTTACCTGTCTTTACTTTGTTGATGCGCTCCGACCTGGTGCGACGGTATGACTGACTGCACTTATCCTTTTTGCAACTGCTGAGTAAACTAGCTAGTGAGCCGAGGAAGTAGCAAGGTTTGTTTGAGAGTTAGTGTACAGCCCTATGATGTGGTTTCATATCATGATCAATACCTCCACCAAAAAACATCATCAGTGAAGTAAGATTTTTTTTGTTGCTTTGCTGCTTCTGAAGGGTTAAATTATGTGTTGGGATTCAAATGGATAATGTGTTCTTATTCATTGTTAAGGCTAAAATGTTAGCTGTATACTATATTGGCATGCAGATTATGATGTTATTACTCCACATGAGTTTGTAATGTACACAATAAGAAAAATCTGAAAAAGTCCCATGAGGATGGTTACATTAAATGTAGTAAAATTTTTGATAACTACCTGTTCCTGGCCTGAGCTTTAGAGAACAACCTTCTTCTTTAAAAAATACGATCAGAACGAATTCATGAAACTTGTTGCGTTTTTTTGCAGTCCGTCTTACTAGCATTGTAGTTGTTCGAC
>JAANSQ010002653.1:0-11495 GCA_036850885.1 Lepidocyrtinus dapeste
CGCAGTGGAGCATATATGATTTCCCTTCTCTTCCTCAATCCGAATGAGAAAATAAGAAAAGAACGTAAAATCCCTCAGGCTTTATGATTTGTTAGCTGGTTTACTTTACTTTTTCAATCAGGAGTACCACGAAATGCATGAAGATGAAGTATGAAAATGCCTGAGAACTCTAGCTGCAACTAGACAAAGTCAAGATATTAGTTTTGTTTTTTATGCAAGGAATTCCTGTTTCGAATTTCGGCTGCAATTTGAGAAAGCTCTTGGTTCATACTCTAATCTTTCATCAGATAAACAAACTTTTTAGTGCAACAATGCAACTGCATTTGGTCGTAAAAATTTTATAATTGTGCATTTAAATTTTACTCATTAATTATATCAGATACAAACCATGAAAAATCTTTCAGCTTTCTTCGGCTCGAATACTCATGAACTAAGGATGCATGCATTTTTCATTTAGATGAAATATCAAGAATATGGATCATCATATAAGATGAGATCGATTAAAAAAGATATTTATTATTCCTGTACTCCTGACTATCTTAAATATTTTCAATGTAACGCAATGAAATTGGTAGTTGATGGTAATTTGGTACCAGCTTTATTGTTACTGTAACATCGCATTGTCCATTGTAGTTTATAATCTAACATGAAATTATTATAGAATTAGAGTACACAGTTACCTGCTAAAAGAAACTTGGATTGTTTTATTAGAAAAATATAGCAATCAATACAATGTCTAAACTACAAGGCCGATTCTTGGCCTAGGCTATAATTTTGTTGCAAATGAAAGCACACATTTATTTCCCATGCAGACACAGTTATGCTACTACGATCTCATTATTTATCGAAGCAAAGCTAAAGATTAGTGTTTTTATGATTAATCACACCTCCATAATGAATTCCTTATTTTATGCAGTTTCATCTGAACCAGAAAGACTTTTTAAGGGGTATCACACACGTGGGCTATATCTGCAGTACCTCAATGGCAAGGTTGTGATGTCAATACAATGGTTTCGTTGCATCAAAAGTGCATCCCATTTAAATATAACGCATCATAAAATGTGAATGTGTAGCCAATACAAAAACGAAAGGAAGCCTTTCAGATATTTTTAATAATACTGTTGAATTGGCATACACCACAATTCCACCACTTTACAACATTTTTCCAACAAAGCAAGTATACGTTTCTGGCAGATAATTGAAGGCAATTATGGTGTAGGAATAAATGACTGTGTCCAAAAACGTTGACAATTCCAAAAGGTAAAAGTTAGTCATCCCTTTTTTCTCAGAAGTGATCACGTCGGTAAAATCCAAGTCTTCATTCTCGCTCGTTATGCTAAGAATGTATACCTACCTGACTGGATTTTAAAAACTACAGAGATGCGACTACAGCATCGGCATAATTCGAAGTGCCTGTCATCGTCACACTCTTCTCTAGTTTACAAGGAAAGTGTTCATGAAAATTCTTCATGGGATTTTTTTTCACGTTAACTGGCAAAAAAGCCCTTTTAAGTCTATACCAAAAAGAAGTCTCATCTCATCTGCATATTAGAACACCCTGAAAGCATATTACTCGATCCACCTAATTTATACTACGCATACCTGTACAAATCACCTAAACAATCGAGTTTAATGATACCAAAAGCAAACTAGCTAAGTAGATTATATGCATCTCCTCCACTCACACTTTTTTTGTCGCCGTTCTGCATTTTAAGGTTATATCGTTGTTGGGCAGCTATTATTGTTATTGTTATTCTTGGCTCTTCTTTTTAACGTTTGAGCATTTATGATTGTTCTCTATTATGTTGATACCTTCTTTTGATCTAGCTTAGGCATCTAGAATATTTAGGTACGAAGGATACTTTGTATCAAAATGTTTCGTTCATGAAATGAGGCATTATATTCATACCTAAAGGTAAAAGGTACTACGAGGTAAGTTTATTCAGCAAAATATGCAGCTGCTGTTGTTAGTGCCTCGACACAGCTTATTTTTTATCATCGCTTCATCAGTCGTTTCTTTCATTTTTTAATACACAGAACGAAATGTGAGCGGTGTGATGACGATGTAGTCATACAGACTAGACCGTGGTAACTGCTCATCCTCCATCCACTTACTACCGACCGACAATGCTCTGTTGGCTTGAGAACGTAGATAGTTATGTTGCATTGCCAGATAAAGTAATGCAACTTTAAAGGAAAAAAGATAGAATAGAGAACTTTTTTCTCTCCCTTTTTTGTCTCTCTAGAATACCTATGGTAAAACTGGTAGGAATTTCATTTTAACGAATGCTTTTTTTATTCCTATTCTGAAAGTCTTGACAGTTCTCCCCTACGCCTTGGTTGAAGAAGTGCACACATGTGAACCATACGTTTCAAAGTGAACAATGTAGCGTGCGCTCTAGTGTTTTTAAAAACTCAATTTTTTCAGATCTGTTTCTCCACATCGGCTCCTTTCTATCAAGACCAGAGGAGAAATAGATAAAAAGTCCATGCATTACAATAAAATCGTAATGAGAGTGTACATCTCCGAGACAGACAGAGACGGAATGATTTGAACAATTCAAAGTGTCTAGTATACCTCCTGTGAATAAGGAAGAGCCTCTTTTGATTAAGAGCAAATGTAAATTTTTTGCTTGAAGGAAATATTTTCAGAAGCATATTTCTTTCCTCCCGCAAGTGTAAAGAATTCCAGTACAGTTTCCAAAGTTTCAAGTTCAAAGAATCATGTAATCCTTCGCTCCACTCTTTTAATATGAGAACTTTATGCAACTCTAGTGGAACGAAACGAGTCTCTGGAAAATTAGGGAAAATATAGTTTTTCCTTATCTAAATCGCCCACGTCTAGAATCCCATTTTTTCAACTCTTTTCATAACATCTCGTTAAAGAGTTGAGGGTGGAAACGGTGTGGGAAGAGCAACAAGTGTGAGAAGAGAGTGGTTTGCGTGTCCCACAGTGCTTTCGTTCCGTTTTGTTTTGATGTGATTGCACTCTCTGCGGAACTCTCTTGTTTTGGCTACACTTTACAACCTTTTTAGACAGGAATTATGTAGAGCAGTGAAATGAACTTTAAGCTTTGTACAGCGTCCCGGTTCGGTAAAGAAACGCATGAAAAGTGTGTGCGTGTGTGACGTTTACGAATAACTGTGTAAATTAATGAATTCCTTAATGAGTAGTAATGGATATGGAGTGTACTCTATACTATCATTTCGCTACTAAAACGGATCTTTAGTAAAAGTGAAAATAGTTATTACTCGTAAAATACGGGCTTGAGTTTGAAACTTCAGTTTTTTGTGCGTGTCATCATAATTTACTCCTTTGACTCCTCTGTTTTATGTCGTTTTTTTCAAAATAACAAAAAATGGTGTGATTCTTGACGTTTTATTGCTTCAAATTCCTCCTTCCATTCATTCCTTTAGACAAAAAGATTTTTTTTTTGAGAAAGGTTTGTTCTAAACTGTATGAAATACAATTTTTTTGACATGAAAATGCAGGATATTTTTAAAAAGCTATTACATATTTTTTTAAAACGTATTGGTCGTTGGTGGTAAGTGGTTCAGTGAAACTTTTCCCCTTTACACGGTGCTCTGTGAGATAATAAAAAACCCACAAAATAATTTGTTACTTATAAGGCTTCACGTTGATTCATATAAAAACAGCAACCTTTCAAAGGCCATATAACATTCGTTTATGGAATGTAAATGAGTCGTCACTTGTCACAAATGTGATATTTCTTTGTGAAAATAATCGCGCTGTACTTTCTCATGGTGTTCTACTCCCATAAAAATTGTTTTGATGAACTTTGGAGTAATTTATTTGTTATGAATATTACAAGATTTTAATATCATCTCATCGTGATCCTCATCACATTGCAACATGCCTCATTCTGACTATGCTTCAGACTAGTAAACTCAGAGGGGAAAAGTGCGGAAGGGGAAACGCAGTAACAGAATCAGAAGAGACAAGAAGGTACATAATATATATTCCTTTTATCACATAGATTCATCTTAACAGATTATAATAGAAAAGCCAAAAATATAACGCAAATCCTTTAATCCAACCTATAACATGAATTACGACTTATACGTAATTACACTCATAGCCATAACTAATTCATCCTTAATAAATAAAACCGCTCCATTCTAAATTGAAAATGGCTGAATAACATTATACTCCCTCCTCTTCTCCCACCAATTCCGAATTTAGTTGTCATTCAGGAATATAAAGTAGTTCTGTTATGGTATCTTTTGTATCGGACCTTTTTTCCTCATGAAATGGCATTAATGACTAAACTTATTTGTGCATTCAAGTCTTTACTGACGTAAATAATCACCCGAGGGCGAGAGTCGATTCTAGAGTGCATTTGCTATGATTTCGAGTTCATACCATACATGACACTTGTTCCACTCACTCCTGCTGACATCATATTTTTAGTAGGTAGATGAATGAACAGTTGCTGCATTTTTCTATTTCAGCATTCGACAAAAGACCTATTTTAACGCTATACACCATGAAAGACGCGTAGTTTGTTAACATGTTAAGCTTGATACCGGATCCGTTTACTACTCTTTTGCAAGTACTTGTGGCATTTGATTAGAATCTGATGAACGATTAAGCTATACTGCAAAACAGTGAGTCGTTGAGAATGTTTATGGTCTTACCTTTTATCTGTAAATCCCAAATGTCCCTGAACGAAAAGATTTCATGTACGAATTGAAATCCATATGCATATAATTTTTTTCTACTAATTTGGTATTGTTGAAGGGGAGAAAGACTTGGGAAGAGAAAGGTTTGTAATGCTTGGCATAATGACAACAAGTCTGTCAAACCCACATTATCATACAAAAGTAATTTGAGGGTCATGTCCAAGTCCAAGGCGTAGAGTATGGCTTTGTTTTCCTCATGCCTATACTTATACTGACGAAGTGTGTTTTTTATACCGTTCTGTTTCGACTTAATCAACACCAGAGTCTAAAACCAGGTTTTTGCGTAAATCATCGTCAAATTTTTTTTTCGTGAGTAAAGTAGGCTCCTCTTTGTCTTAATCTTCTTGTAAATACAGTATGAAGGTACTTAATTGTGCTAAAAATGCAAAATACTTTGTTACAAAAGTACGACAGGGAAACCTGCAAAAAATAAGTTTTTAATTTTTTTTTGAAGGAATAAATGTGGGTGGGACACTCAATCCATCTCATCTCTCTCTCTCATTGTTTCATAAATGAAAATGATGTTTTGAGTTTATGAATATAGTATTCATTAAAAAATTTTCAGGTTCAGGACGAAATTGAACGTTACAGGTTCTTAAAAAGTCGGAGTAAGCTTTTATTCAGGTTGATTGTTTACGCAGCTAACAATGTATGTATGAGTGTGTACATTGCACCTGATCAAGAAAATTGCATTCTTTTGCTTAGCACTTGAAGTGATGCCAAGAATGTCCTAGTCTTTGAGTCTTCAGTCTTCACTGCTCTCGGCCTACCTCTTTAGAATATTTATTTATTGTACACTTCTCAGTCGGGGATTACTTTTTAAAGATAATAAAAACCTAGTCTTCTCAAAGTGGCATTAACATGCAACACATGTGCCTCTTTTATCGCCGTTTGAATTGCATTCATTCATTCATTCCTTTATTATGGCCACCAAGATATGAAATGATGGAAGATACCCACATGAAGTAAGTTTTATGACGGTTTGGAGTGAAATTTCGCGATGTGAGAATCATCCAAGATATACATATTTTTCTCACTTAATTTCCCCTAAAAAATTTCTTCTGGATCCAGATTGGAATCGTATTGTAACCATTCTTGAAAAAACGATCTGATTTACTAGTCACTTTAAAAATGGAAAGGACCTAAATCATGTAAAAACTGTGTTGCGTGGTGTGGTGGCGTGCGTAGACTTGGACGCCGAGAATATGAATGGAATTTCATTGATATATTTCCATAAAACACAGATTGTCTATTTATCTGGTATTGTACTCGCATTTTTAAGGTAAGAGAGTAGGCTTCGAATTTATTCAGAATTTAAGTATATTCAGTATATATATGTATTCAGAAGAAAATGGTATGGGAAGAGGAAAATGACCGTTTCTATCTGGTAACTCATCTTGCATCTATCAGAATACCATTTCGTGTCATAGTCCCATCCCCCGGACTGAAAATTTTTCCGTACATTTTTATTCTCAGATCAACCGAAAAAATAACAATTTGCGTGGTGAGAAACAAGGAAAACAACAAAACTGTAGGCGTCAAATCCATATATGAGACTTTCAGGCTTTCGCTCACGGAATGGAATTGAACCTGTACCTGAAAATTCCACTACAATTTATTTGCATGATAATAGCACAAGCGGCTCCGTGTAAAACACTTTTTCAAGACCTGTTATTTTAGTCCGGTACTTTACGTAAAGGCTAGTATTAACTTCTATTGTGAAATTTTCTTCAGCTTTGAGACTCTAATAAAGCAATAATAATGTAGCATCGCATTTCGAATTGAATAAACACACCTCTAATTTTTTTTGGGTGAAATGACGAAGGAATTTGAGGATGTGGAAGAATACACTGTAATTTGAATATTTCAACATGACATGTCGTCTTTTTGTCAGAGTCCAGATAAATTATCATCTCAAGAACCAGAATAATTAAGTTTGTAGATTCTCGGATTTCCGCATGAAATCCGATAAGGGCTAAATTATACACTGTCCCACACGAATAAAGTAATTCACATTTTGTTCTCGCGATCTTACGGGACTTTTCTAAGTTTAAACGGTTTATAAAACCGCATGTAACGTAGTATAAAGCATTTTCTTACGTGATTGAAAATATGCAAATGAGTCTTGACTTGAAAGATTTTATAATTTTTTTTCTTTTTTTCTTCTTTTGAAAAATGTGCTTCACTTTGAAGGAATTTTAAATGACGAATATCGATATTATTCGAGTGAACTCAGTTGAACTCATGAAAACCAATCAGCTCTGCAATAATCCCACCGTCCCACAAAAGGAGGAAGCAGTTAAGATATTTTGGGGATTGTAAAAAACCATCCCCACACCATATCGAAATGTAAGGTGTGCCGTAATATTTCACAAAAGAAAGATTTCTGTCTCTAAATTTGTAGATCAAAAATGGCAAATTCATAAAGATATGCATATTTGTGCAAAAGGTTGACAAAAATCTTAGGCTTAAAGGAGCCAAGCCCTTGTCGTTGCCTCTTAGCGAATGTTAGCACGTCGAGCTTCGTCAGTCTCCATAAAGAATTTAAGTAGGAACGGCTTACGTCGGCATTTTTTTATTTCTTTGTGGGTTTACTTTTGATTAAAAATTTTTGTGAGCAAAAGGAAACAAGTGGAGTAGAAATTTTGTACTTGATTGTTATTTCTGTTTTATCATTGTTAGCTTGTTCTCTTACTTTGAAGCATTTGCATTTCGCTTTATTTGCAATATTACAATTTGCACGGTACTAAAGCTCCTTTTTAAAGGACGCGCAACAAATAAAAATTGGCTATACCCTAACCACATTTATTCCGCTCGTTTAATTCAACTTACTTTAGCAAATTGTCATTTCAAATGTAATTTATTCTGTAGTTAAGCCGCAATAATAGAAAAGTTCTACGGAGGCAAGCCACCACCAAGACCAACCCACATCTATTTTGGGTTGAGTGAAGCACTGAACCAAAAAGCTTGTGCGGTTCAAGCTTAACAAACATCATCACCGCCAATTTGTATCTTTTTTTATTAAGGGATACGTTATCGTACTATGAAGGAATGCTAAAAAATGCAATGCCATCGAATTTGTACTACTATCTAATTTTTTTAATACATGAGCGGCAGCCTTGATTTCTACTCATGTAAACTGCCTGACTTGAAGATAAACGTAAAATGCAAACTTTTGTCAGGATATGACATTAATTAATTGTTATTTATTGCTTAGGCACTACTCAAAAACTGGATGTGTGGATTAAGCAAAGAATTGGGTTATGAGAGGAAGATGCCTACATTGCATACCACGACTACAAACTGCAACCGGTGTGGCATGCAGATAGATGAGACTACTCGTCTTGTCTTGCCAACTCTCATTTCGTCTGTCATTAACATTAGGATAAGCCAACTGCAAAAAAATCACGTATTTTAGACTAGATATTCGAGAAAAAAAATTAAAAACTGAAACTGATAAGACCCACTTGTTCCTTTGAATTATTCTTTCTCGATTTGTTTTGGTTTGACTAGGACTTTCTCTCATTTACTCATGAATCATGATTGAAATCTGTGCTAATGCGGGAGAGGCAAGAAGACAAACAGTGAAAACAGCAAGTGTCCGTCATTTCGTAGACTAAACCAATACTTATTTATTGCATGTTTATATCAAAGAATTTCTCGGATCCCCTGCTGGGCATATTGAATGAAAGATTTTTTTTATTCGGAAATTTACTATCTACGCTAAAAACCACGAATTGCAATGTCATACTTTGTTGCGTATTTTGCTAGTTGATTTAGTAGATTGGAGTGAATTGTTGTAGTCGTGTGAAAACACAGAGCACATGTCATATTATAAATGACAGGTTGGTAAGGAATGTGACAACTTGGATTTATTTATTTCAAAATGCGAAATTTTCTCAAGCCGAAAATATTGAAAAGTTTTGCAAACATTATCTCAATGTCATAAATTCAGGGTAGGAGTATAGGACTCGCAGTAAGGTAGAATATTTATCTTGCAAGAAATATCTAGAGTTTCATCAAACCAATCTTGTGCAGCAAGAACAAGGCCAAAATGATTTCCAAATTTTACGAATAAGGTCGTTAGAAATCGAATCAGCTATAAAAGTAGTCCCCCATGCAGAGTGCTATACTAAATCATTAAGCTTATAAGTTTCAAATAGAAATGTCATTTTAAGAGACGTAGATGAACAGTCCCTTTCTAACAAACCAAACCAGAAAAGGGAAGACAAAAGTTTATTCCGCTCTGCTGATTTTCAGTTTCTTTTAATACAATGGACTTCATTTTACTCATTTATTAAGCCCTGGGCTTTCCGTTTTTAATTCTATAATTACCCCAACTAAATAAAATGACAGATAACTTTGTATTCATTCCTTTTCGAAATTAAGATGTACATTTGCTTCTAAAAAAAATTTCACTCCCTGAGAAAAATGTATCTTGCGTTTTCTTATCTTCATTCAACTCCTTATTTAAGGCTTGATTAGGTACGTATTTTTTTCGAAACTTGATATTACCGTCGTTCGTAATCCATAATAGGACTGTCATTAATATTCTTTCCCTTTTCTCACCTTCAATATGATAGTGTGCCGCTATTTTTCGGCTGATATAATGGTTCAACGGTTTAATAAGGCAGATGATATGATTATGATATACCCTCAGAGGAAAAAAATTGCAAGAACTTTTTTGAAAGTTTATAAAAATGTCAACCAAAAAAAGTGAGGATAATGTATGACCAATTGAGAAACAACTTCTTGACCTCGTCTGCTCTCCTGCTCGGTTGAACTCTCTCGTCGCCAGTATCTTAAAACTCGTGTACTAGTAATTTTTGCAAAAATCCTTCCCTTTATAAACTTGAAAGGATTCCTAAAGTAATAATGGTTCATTTTTGGAAAGTGATTTCAAAGAAAGGTTTATTCTTGCGAATTTTACACTAAGGAATGAATGCGTTACGTTATCTTCTAATCACATTTCAACAAAAACTCTTCTAGTTGAGTAAAATAGTCTTGTTAACTATTAACCCTTCATGTCACGCACGCAAATAGTCTAATATGTTAATAGTCGTGAGTTTAATACATCCCGGAATTAATTAGGAAATAATAAGTGCTTCATGCAAATTGAGTTTGTTTGGCTCAGAACAATTCGCCTTGTCGCAAGTGACTACCTGGTATAGATTATAAATCAATACTCAACGAAAAACTTTTGAGCATTCAAGTTTCACAATTTGTTTTGTCTGAACTGGCGAGATTCCTGAAAGTTTTATTTCGGGTCGAAATATGATACATACTTGCCTCCTCTAGTTACCTCCAATGCTCAGTAAAACTTAAGATCTGAATGTTTCCTTTTATTCTTATTGTTCTTTTCAGACGACATAGTTGAGACTATGATTCTCTTATAAATTATCCACCTGTCGTTGACAATCGGTTCAGCACGTGACTCTAGCGTAGCGGTATCGTCTTGATAGTTTTCACTTGTTGAATTTTTACCTAAAGTAATGCATTAGCACACGGATAAATGCTCACATATGAATTATTTAGTTGTAATTATTTAATGGAAACAATGGAAGGAGGTAAATAAATACACGCATTACACAAATATATAGTTAGAAATCACGCTTTTAAGTAGTAGGTACCTAATCTGACTTGTCTCTTATAGTTCAACGTAGCTTATTGTAAATACGTCTGCGTTGTTGTAATGTACCTTCAGTTTCATCCGATTCATCATTTTTGAACTGCGCGCTGCGCGTGAGTTCGAAATCTAGATATGGGCGATAGAAATGTGTGAGGAGTTGAAAGGCTCTTTAGAAAAGAATTAAGTAGCATGGTTCGTGCCCAACATGTACTTACTGCTACGTCACTCTCAATAAAAATTTATAAAAGGTCTTTCACATTAGGAGAACATAAAAGCCAATTCAAACCCTAAAGAAATCTACTTGATCGATCAATCGCGTAAAAATCATGAGCAATTCTGACTCAATCCTGATTACATGTCTAAGCACTCTTGTTCGTCATTCTTGTTGACTCTTTTAAAATCCTAACGAAAGCAATAGGAATTCCAATGTATTCACTAAAGAGAAAATCAATTTCTATCCATTTCCTAAATTAGCTCAAACTCACCTATTCATTCATTACAATTTCTATCATTAAATATTGCAAAAGAGGAAAACTGACTTGATGACGAGGTGAGACAATCAACGTCCAGTAAAAGTCCCTTTCTAGTTTGTAGTTGCAGCAAATTGAAAACCGCACTCAAATCAATGATTTAATTTCATAGTTTGCGAAAAATAAAACCAATATCGTATATTCTTTCAATTTCCTTTTTAAAAGAACTTGTATGCCCTCCATATGCCATGATCGCGATGTTTGATTGCCTGAGTTGAGAATTATGATGACGAAAAACCCAATGAATGATTCATGATTCCTGAGACATGTCAGCCCAAAATACAATGATCTAATTTTCATGAGCTCTTGATTATTCCTTACCAATCATTGATGAGATATTGGGCTTCATTGTCAAATATCCGAAGCACAACCCGGCTTCACTATGCATATCTAAAACCCTGAATTGTGAGATCTCTGTAGTATTTGAAATTCTTGAAAAGGGTATCATGACGTAAAATGCTATACTTTCTAGATGACTGAACATTAGGAAATTTCTGTACTCGGTACCACACAGAACGTAAAATTCTGTTTGATCGTTTCATGTAGCAATTTTTATGCTGAATCATGCATGTAATTTTGATTCTTTTGATGATCAACAGTGTGTCACCGAATTATCATCGCTAGCACTGCAC
>JAANSQ010002654.1:0-11495 GCA_036850885.1 Lepidocyrtinus dapeste
CTTAAGATAAGGGCAAGGAGCAGCGTAAACGACAGTATTTTGATGTAGATAAGATTGTGCACTGAATTACTAACCTCCTTACAAGTTCATTTCTAGAAGTACTTCAAGCAGGTTGGGAAAAATACACAAGACTGCAATAGAACTTATTTCGTTTACCCTGTAAACTCTTCTCAGTATTCAACTCATATAGTCACTCACGCATAGAGATACGAGGATGTTACAATTTTGCAAACAAAGAAAACGTGAACAAGAGTCTACAGTGTGAAATAAAGGAAATGAAAAAACAAGCTAGTAACATCAGCACAATTTTGGAATAAGTAGCTATGTAAGAAGTGTACCAAAAGTACGAAAAAATTGCTACTAACTTCCACCATCTCCTCGGCTCGTTGACTCCGTTTTTCTTCATTCCCAAGAGTTGCGATTGCCAATTTTGCTAGCCATTTATCTTTAAAGAATTAGATAAGCTTACGAAATATCGAAGGTAAGCAAAGCAAAACTTGGCTTTATAGTATAAACAAATAGATGAACGGATGAAACTCGTACAAAAATATACTAAAACGGGGGCAAGTAGAGAATACACTAGAAACTTACATGTACTACTGCAGATACAAGTTCCAATGTCTGCATAAAATAATTTTTAGTTTCTCAGCCAGTTTACTAGATAAAAGAAACCCTGCTGCGTTTCCTTTTCTCTTTACGTATTTTGCCGTAACCTTAAGGCCTGCTTTTAAATCCTTGATTGCCTTTGTATTCGGCAGGTGTTGCAGGAAATTAAGTTAGGAAAGGAAAAAGCTAGACACAAGGCCAACTCTGAACTCCCCCTTTTCTCGTGTTTTGCAGTTATGCCCTGTTATTTTATTTTCCTCTGCTGTTAGAATCATAAGTGAAAGTAGGCTTATTTTGGCTTTTCCTTTTGTCTTTCCTAAAGTCAATTTTTTTTCTGCTAAGCTACACGAGAGAGTAAATTGGTTGACCAGCGTAGAGTTTAGTGAATTTACTCTTCATGGAAAAAATGACAACGGCAGAGGTTAGCCCTACCCAAAGAACAAACCCAAGCTCTTGTACTAAAAAACGGTTGGGTAGTCTCGGAATATGTCATATTTGCAAATGTATGAGATGGTGACCTTGTTTGCTCAAATTATGTGCTGTATTACAGGGAAGCTTCTGTTTATTTAATACATCCTGCTTTCATTTCATGCGTGTACCTGCCCCAAAAGATTGTAGAAGTTGCATGGTCTTTAATAAGTCAGTTTGTCTGGTATTCACTACTATCATTAATTTCCCTTCTAAAAATTCAGCCCTGGGATAGTTTTGTAATTAAATTTGGGCTCATGTAACAGACAACGTACGCAATTATTTTGATGAAAACGTTTACCAAAAATTATTTTTACGTAACATTTTTATATTCTGAATGTAAAGATTTTTTTCAATTTACTTAGGTGAAAAAATAAATTGGCTCGACCTCAATTCTTAATTTTCTAAAGCCATAAAATATTTACCACACCACCCAGTCTGACTTTCTATGAAAATAAATTTCTAAGTTATTAGTGAATGTAATCTTTTGATTCTGGAAAGCACCATTTGTGTCAAAGCCTCTCATTTTTGAATAATCTGTTTTCACCCCGATAATCCCAGAAAGTCTAGTAAGACCATTAATTAGCAGAGGATTTGTGTAACGAGATCTTTTACATTCCTGAAACACCCATTTCAATGCATTTTCATCCAAGAATTAGACAAATGTTTGATCGTTTTTATACTGTTTGCATCCGATAAAAAGTTAGGAGAGAAAGAGGAAAATAAAAAAAAATAGATCAAATATATGCACCGTCATTTTCCAAGACCAGGAGAAGCATGACAGCCACCCAATTTCCATTAATGAAATAACACATGTTATTCTGTGCCATCGATGTTACCAATGCTACGTATTCTATTCCTTATGAAAAATGTGTTCTGAGCGTTTAAAGGAAAAGCCAGATTTATCTCTTCCCCACACTCCTTTCACTCATCTATTTTGGACAGGCGAGGCAAGCATCGGGAAATGAAGACTACGTTTTGTGTGTCATATCTCCCTTGCCAATCTACAGAGAGAGACAGAATGAGCTCATTCAATCCAGTTTTTTCTTCCATGTGCTAATGAACAAGAAGGGAGAGAGAAGAAGAGGTATTACATATGGCATATGTAAGGAAGCCTTAGAAAAAGGGCTAAAGCCTTTTGCGCTACGCATTTTAGGTAGTAGGTACACATTTCCATAGTATCGGATTCCATGGGTATTCGTATTCCTAATGTAGGACAAAAATGTCGCATTTTTTTCCCTACAAAATTGGATATGAGTGACAGTGTAGGAATCCCTAATGGGAATAAATGAATGTTAAATCCTTCACTGGTTTTTCAGTAATCCAATCTATTACACGCCTCTTTTCCGTGAAACTGCTAGCCTAGCATTTTTTTTACTACGTTTTAAATGTTGATGTATGATATGATGAGACATTGGATTTTACATCAGCCCAAGCAAAGAATAATGGTTTTCTCTACATAATATCCGGTGTGTTCCTCCAACGTACCAACCTTGCCAAATATTTATTTGTTTTACCACAAACAACTTCTGACTCTACTTTAACCGCAGCAGTTAATGGTTTGAGTGTTTTTATAAGAATAATAATATTTTTTTGTAGAATTGGAAATTCAATTAATTTTGTTTGGTGTAAAATTATTAACAAAGAGAAAAATTACCATTTGATTTCTGCTTAAGTGTTTGGAGATAAAGCGTAAAAACATAAAAAGATTATTGATGATGTATACTCAGAACTTTTGATTATGCTAACAAAGGCAAATAATGATGATGAAGATAAACAACGTACATAATACGTAATTTCATTAGGAGCATCAAAGGATCCGTTCAAACAAAAGGGTTTTTCTGTTCACTGAATAAAGTAATTTGATTTTTAGTTTCGATGAAACTCTGATCGGCATTGTATGTTCGTCAATCCTCTGTGTCTACTCAACATTTGCAAAGTAATCAAAATCAGGAATTTCCAGGAAGTGATGGAAGTGTATTGTATACCTTTTAAAAAATTAGGACGGAGATGTCTAGAAAGTTGAGTAGAGACGGATTTTGCTTGTCCGGTAGTCGTTCAGGGAAATTTCGCATTTTCCTAAATTACATCTAGGCATTATACGCTACTGGCTTTTGCTTCATTTAAAACATCAAAGAAAAATGTGTAATTTGCTAGACTCCATTGTCATACGATTTGAGCGGATGTTGTGATAAATAGGACGAAGTGAACTAAACTTGGCCTCATAGTATTGGAGAGTGTGCCTCGCCTTGGAAGTCTTTTTGAAGTGTTCAATAATGGTAAAGGCTCGAATAGAGAACAGCACAAAGTATATAACACATCCGAACTGTATCCGTTTTTTTACTTTCTTTTGTTGAGTAGGTGTAGTTATTCTGTGTATGACAAGCATTGTCTCTGCAAGAATAGCTTTGAATGATAGGCTTTATTATAAAGCAGAAAAGTTACTTCCTTCCTGAAGCTTCCCTAGTCCAGTATGAGGTTGTTGAGGGTTTGGATGTTTGGAAACGATACTATCTTTACAATTTTTTTTTTGTCTTTATAGCGAAACCACAAAACCAAAAGCTTTGAAGGAAGAGTGAATAAGTATAAAGACAATGTACATACATAATGCTTACATTTTCCTCTGAAGCTGCATGACAATACATTCCTTCATTGGTTGTTTCTGCAAAGCATTTTGTGGAAGTCCGTACAACATTAAACATAAGCTTGGCAAACTTTTGAATATCCGTAGGTAGAATAAGGATATGCAGACGTCAGGAATATAAAAAACTGTCATGTCACCTCTTTTTCTCCCTGATTCCCTTTATGTCCCTGTCTTTTAAAAAGAGACGGAATTTTTTCCCATATGAAAAGAACAAAGCGTTGTTGTTTGATTGAACAACATGTATGTGTTTTATGGAGGGTCTGTCCGTATAGTAAAATGAGGCAAAGTTTAACTCAAATGGAAAGCTATATGTCTCTCACAGCAATCTTTAGAATACATAAATCGAATTTCTAGGAAAAGTATATTTTTTAAAGCTGACATTTCATTTTTTACGTTTTATGTTTACAGATGGACGTGATCAAATGAGGAAAATTGGAACGATCTTAAAATAATAACAACAGAAGGAGAAAACAAGAAAATAAGGAAAGTTCAAATCTAGCTCCTATTGGGAATCGCCAGGGACAAAAAATAAAACAAGACAAAAAACTTGTAGTGGAAGAAGCTGTCAACAGCACAGCAGTTATGACTTGGGCTGAAGTGGAAAGCGGAAAATGGAATGATTCCATCATACCCACGGATTGGAGCAACAGCCGTAGACCAACCATCACCGCAAATAGTCAAAGAAGGAGCGATGGTAGTGAGTATTTACTAAGAAGAGTTGGAAGAAGAAATCGCATAAAAAGGAAAAGAGCTTCCAGTCCTCATCATAATGGCTGCATCGACATCCAAACAACTTTCGCAAACGAGCCAACTCAACAAGAATTTGGTATTAGAAGGAACAGCGGGGAAAACTTGAAGGAGAGTTGCGCCACGAGCAGATGTACGAGGAGTAGTACAAAAGAAGAGGGGAATAACTTTGAAAGTTTGAATGAGCCAGAAAGGATGGATGATGATGATTATTATTATTCCAAAGCTATTCCTTTAGGATTCCAAACTTGTTGTTCAGGTTCAGTTGCCTTGAATCGAAATACCAAAGTCTATAATCAACTGCCTGCCTCCCACTCTGCCTCGACAAGATCACTCTCTACGGCACTTTCTCCATCATCGACATGGTTTCTATTTTTACTAGTCTTTAGCTGGAACATGTCCAGCACGTCGTCATTTTGTCCTCCGTATTGTTCCTGTGATGATATAGCATTATCTGTAGACTGTCATTCGGCTAGTAACCTACGGGTCGTGCCAATATTTTTAAATCCCCAAGTAAAGTTTTTATCTTTGTCAAGAAACCAGATAAACGACATAACCATGTCACTCCAATTTTATCCTGAGCTCCAGGTACTTGATATCTCGCAAAATAAACTGGATTCTTTGGGCAAGACTAATTTTGAGTCTTTGAGAAGTTTACACCATTTGAATGCTTCGTATAACTTGATCAAAGCGTTGGAAAATGAAGTTTTTACAGGGTTAATTCATGTAAGAGTCCTAGACCTAAGTGGTAACCAATTGGAGCGTATGGAGCGTGAAATATTTTGGAGTTTACAAAACATGAAGGAAATCATTTTAGACAGGAACAGGCTGGAATTCATTGATTGGGAGCTATTTCATGGATTAGATTCGCTGGAGAAAATCAGCGCAAAGTTTAATTTTATCCAAGTTATAGAGCCAAGTTCTAGCTTGAGTTTAGAGATAAGTGGCCCTAGCACAAATAGCTTTGGTGCTGTAGCTGGAGGACTTACAAGTAGCGCTAATGACGATAATAATGATGATAATGCTAGAAGTAGCAGCAACAACAGCAGCAAAACTTTCACCAGCTCAAAAACTCTAGGGAAGGTTGTAGGCTGGAGTCTAAAAAACGTTCGCTACTTGGACATCAGCTCAAACCAATTAACCAGAGTGAAGAATTACGGACTAGCGATATTTGGAGCTCTGAGGGAGCTAAATTTATGTTGTAACTATATACATACTCTGGAGGAGAAAGCTTTTTTCATATCCCCTTTAAAAGCTTCTCAATCTGGTCATTTGGAGAGGGTTAATCTGAGCCAAAATCGATTAGGGCGAGTGCCCACCGAAGCATTGGGAAAACTTGGACCTACCCTTCGTCAATTAGACATCTCTTCCAACCGGATATCCGATCACATCTCTAAAAATGCTTTTAAAAGTCTAACAAAACTAGAGACTCTTCGGCTAAGTGACAACCCTGAGATTTTGCACATTGACCCTGATGCACTTTCTGAGAACGTCAACTTGATCAACTTTGAAGCAGACTATTTGTCAAACGTTACAGACATCAGCCCTACCCTCTTGAAAAACAAAATCTTTTTGGAAAATTTCTCCATGAAGTATGCTTCCATCTCGCTACTTTCTCCAGAGTTTTTCCAGCCACCAGTGTCAGATGTAGTAGGATGCTTGGATCTCACAGGAAATCCTATTGACTGTAATTGTTCAGCACATTCGTTTTTCGAGTTTGTCTCTGAAAATTTGGGAGGGTCATCATCTATTTATTCTTTCGACCCTTCTTATGACGCTATTATGGACGAGAATAGTAATCAAATCCATGAGAACGCCCTACGCTCAGGCCATACTAATGATGACGAAGTGCATAAAAAATTGAATTTCTCTAGTCAACATAAGGGTGAAGCAGCAGCTAACTCGAATTTAATTGGTCGCCCGATGACCACATCCACTTCTCCAAGCTTACATGTGTCATCCAAGGGCATGAGTAAAAGCAGCTCTAGTCGCAGCAATAACAGCAATAGGCCAAACTTATTGTATGTACGTTGCCAATCGCCTAGCAATCTTGCTGGTGTCCTCGTCAAGGATTTGAAACCTTCTGACTTCCAGCATTGCTTCACCCCAGATGACCAAGTGCAAACGATGGTAATTTGTATTGCAGTCGGGATACTTTCACTCATAGTTTTGACAATCTTGATAAAGCTCTGCTGCTTTTGTGGAATGTTTCGGAAAATTTCTACATTCTGTAAAGCACACTGCTCTACAGGAAACTGTTGTCAACTCAAGTCAAGAAAAGAAAAACAGGCTTCAGATAAATTATTTTTTGACTCAATGACCATCGCTCTAAGAAGAGATTTGGCTGCGACAACCCCCGCTTCCAATTTCAATGCCAATATTCCAAATGGGAAATCAATCCTTGGGGAGCACCCATCCTCACAACTTCTCTATGGCAATAATATCCCACTGACAACAACGTCTGGATGCATTGTTGGGAATAATGGTAGCGGTGTAGTTGGGACCCTTGGTCGAAATGGTAATGGTAATCACCCGATAACAATGTCAATGGATTATGACGACTGTTATCAAGATGAGGACGAGGATGATGATGATGATCACGAGCAACCAAACCATAGAAGCCAACAGCAACATTATGGACATCGTGGGGAACAACTGGAACATTGCTACGCTCCTATTGAACCCCCTCCTCCAATTCCATTACAATTTCCAAGTCATATACAGTCGTTAAGCCGAAAACAGCAACAGAAACATCAACAGCTGCTCCTTCAACAGCATCATGGTCATCAACATCACTCACCGACAATGGGCTATTCTCCTAAACATTACTCGCATCGTCATCATCCTCATTCCAGCCCCAAGCATTTGCAACAGCAGAAGCACGAACTCCAGGAACACAATAATCCGCCTGTTATTGTTCACTACGAATATCCAGATTTCCCTAGTATGCATCGCGTAAAGCAAGTGCCCTCTGTATTAGTGTAAAAAACGTTATTGCCACATATAACTGTATAGGTAATTGTAATAATGAAAGGAATGGTAAAAAGTTTCCCGTTACAAATACAGTATCATATAGTACGACTTACATGTAATTTCACCAAACACATTCGAAAAAAATATTATATCTCAATCAGGTTTCTGTACAAATAAGGCAAATGGTTGCAGATTGCATAGGAATGTTAACAATACCTTGGATATTATCCCCACGCCATCCTGATTTCATGGCCAAAAATTCTACTGCTTTTCAACTTATTCGCGTTAGCAAGCAGGAAGGAAGAAAAAATGAAAGCATATTATTTAAAGTGAAATAAATAAGTCACTTTTTCTTCTCAATACTCCTACAAAACTTCAATATGAATTTCATCTGCTAAATTGTTTGCAATTTTTTGTTGTTGTTCTGGAAGGGCTCATTACTTTTTAAGAGGATGAAAATGAAAAACCTTCTGGAAAAATAAATACACCGAAATTACTTTCAGATTTCTTCATATTCTTTCTTATTAGCTTTCTCCTTGCAAAACGCTGTTGTTCTTGGAAAGTGGGCACTTTAGTTGGTTGTTCTACAGATTTGTTGGAAATGAAACTCTCTATATTACTTTCAGCTTAACTACAGCTTAGGGAAAATCACGCAAAAAATTTTTGTAATTTTTTTTCTCGGTTTACTGTTATCGTACCAAGAGGAAGAAAATGAGTAGACATTATATTTCTACTTTAGTAAAACAAAAAACTACTATAATATCCTGTATTACTGTATTCCTTTTTGTACACATTACCTATTTAATTTCGCTTGAAGGATGGCAACTTTTATAAAGACATTACGCAACTTATTTACAAAGAAAATAATAATAACGCGCAGAGATTTTCTCGTTTACTCTTAGATTATTGCACAAACACTATCCCTTCGAAACGTAGTAGAGAATACAACTTGGAAAAAAAACTTTCCCTACTTTCTCGTTAAACAAAGTCTTTAGCTTTAACGGCTAGAAAAAAATACGAATGAGATTATTACAATGTATATATCCACTGGAAAAACTGCTTTTTAAACGGACTAGATGCGTTCAAGCATCTGTATCATCTCAGTTACATCTTCTTTCCCGTTCACTCTCCTTTTGTTAATCAAATTACGTCTAAAGACTTTAGAGAAAATAATTTTACGTTCGCAAGAAGGTAAGAATTAATTATTTTAAAGGTCTATCTGTTGAATATATATATAATGTATTTATAATCAAAACAGCAATAAACGGCATTGATAAAATTATTAGAGAGGTTAATATGTTAGCAATTAATGTTTAAAAACGTAGCATGAATGTATGATATAAAGCTTGGCACAGTAATAATTAAAAGTGATACCAACCTACCCCAAGTAAACATATAGAGAAAGCAAATGTAGTGAGAAGCCCTCTAGCATTTTAATGTAAATTTTTAAAAATGTTTTGCAACCCCAAAATTTTTTTTGGCAGAGTGCACGAATGAGAAATGAAAGAGGCTATTTTACTGGTTAAATATTCTTCGAAAAGTTTGTAATCAGTAGAACGTAAAGTAAATACAAAATATTGCTTTGGATAGATGATAATTTTGTGTGAAAGTGTTGCGTTGCCGGGTTCATTCACAAATTAGTCATTATTAAGGTCAAGTGTTTTGAAACTAATGTCTTCTAAGTCTAAGAACGAAAGGAAATAATTCAAAATTGTGTTCTGTGAAGCATTTAGTTAAGATATTAACTTGTCGTTTGTAAAAAGTTAATAGTGAAGTTGAAATTATTGCACTCTGAAAGATTAATGTAACGGTGATAGCATAAATGTAAGACAATGTAAGAGTTTATGTATGATAAAGTAGGCTAAGTCGTAAAACCGTAAGACATTACATACATAATTCTATGACACATTGTTTTATGACCACTTGATAATTATTTCATGAGATATTAACAATTCTTATTTAATGGAGGATTCTATTCACGAAAAAGTTTAATAATAAAAGTCAAGTAACGCAATTTTGAACAAGTGGAATGCATATATGCTCAAAATGATAAGTGCGCTAAAAATCCTAATTATAAGGAATTCACATTTTAAAGAGTTACACGAAGTTAATTGAAATTTCGGGGAATATCGGTTATCTGGTACGAAAGATGTTTGGTAAGAGTTTAGGCTACCGCCCAGTTTTGCTGGATGCCGGTAGGGACACTTGCCGGTTCTTGCCACTTGCCGGTTTTATGTTGGGACTTTTGCCGGTGAAGACTTCCAGCGATTGGGATTTGGTGTAGCATTTTGCTAAACTGGATATTTCAGCAAGACGGTACAACTTTCAAAAATTATGTTTTTATTATTATAAGAATTATTCAATCCAAAAAATAAATGACAGCGGCACGCTAATTAAAATATAAACCGCTGAATCCCTAAGTAATTGCCATTTGGAAAGAAAGAACTAAAGTAGTAGCCATTACAATCTAGTCATTCTCCATTCTGGTTTTATAAAACTAGCAAAAATGGTAAGACATGCTAGTATGTACGCTGAAAACTACAACGACCAACTGAAACAGGGGTTTTACTCATGAGATCATGGCAAAAGATTTTTGGTCCCCGGCCAAAATGCAGTCACCACACAGTTAAATAGAGCGGATCCTTTTGGAGTGGAAATAATCTCTGTGAAATTACATAAAAACTTAAAAAACATCCTCCTTCGAACTGATTTTTTTTCTGGTGAGATTTTCGTTTGCGGTAAAACAATAAAATGGGATATGCTCAGAGACTTGAGATTTTGAGTTAGTAGATACAGGCCAAGTAAATTTTTAAAATAAGTAGTTTTTTTTTTGTCTTTGCAAACTTAAGGTATGTAACAGTCTCCCAATGAGATTGGTCTTCTTTCCCTAGAGCTATTAAATAAAATGGCGCTTTCGTTGTCATACTTCATCCAAAATGGACAGCCAGGTCGACCGTACTTTTCATAAAATACAACAGCATATAGACCGTCTATATGAAGTATGGAAACAGATAAATCTAAAAAACGCCAGACATTTTTTATGAGCTTGAAATAATGTGTGTATACGTCAAATCAGTAGGAAATGCTATCCGATTTAAATGGCTTGTAAGGGAGGAAAAAAAACTCAGTTTCAAGATTAAGCTTTCTTGTCCTGACCAACATCTTTATTTTATGGCTAGTTGCAAGCCATCTGCGGCCCTGGTTTTAGAATTTCGGCTGTATATTTTCTTAGATAAGTACACCGCAGCTACCATTTTATTCGACCCATTGCATTCTTTGTAGTACACAATGGCCAGCAAAATTGCGTTTTAAAAAATAGTTTTCCTCCAAAAAAAGCTGAAAAAGCTTTTTCATTTTATACATTTGAAAAGTTCAGGTGCATGCGCTCATTCCAAAGGCATCTGCACACCAAAACATGTATCATTAGTAGTACACAATGGCCAGCAAAATTGCGATTTAAAAAAATAGTTTTCCTCCAAAAAAAAAAGCTGAAAAAGCTTTTATACATTTGAAAAGTTCAGGTGCGTGTGCTCATTCCAAAGGCATCTGCACACCAAAACATGTATCATTCTACCTACTTTAATGCAGTCATTTTGCATGTTGAGTCAGCACTCAACGGACCATTGAGTTAAACTGGATAATAAATGGTAAGTTTTCCCGAAGAAAAGTCCATCCTTGAATGATTTCACATTTAAGTACATCAGAAACATGTTTCACATTGGTTACACTGGACACTGGATCTTCCCAATTCGTTGGAATGCCACTAAACAGAACATCTGAATCTTTTGAATGCACAGCAAAATTAAATCGAATAAACTTTAATTTAATCTTGGATTACACATCTTGGTACACGCAGTAGTAGAATCTACATGTTGAGAGAATATAATTTTGCGCATAAAAACAACTTATGGAATATAAATATAGCAATACGAGTTGAAGGATAAAACTAGTGTATATGGTAATAGATATCAAGTTGCCCCAGATATTTAGACTCATGGAAGTTTGCAATTTTTAAGGTGCTTCTTACTTTTTTATTTCATTTGATAATTTTACAGAA
>JAANSQ010002655.1:0-11492 GCA_036850885.1 Lepidocyrtinus dapeste
CTGCCATTATTTTAAAATAATGAGGGTAACTTTAACACTGAACTGAGCTATGGGTAGAATTCGTGGTTATTTTCATTTTGGGATTGCTAAATTGGATTGAGCAGTATGTCCTGGTATAATATATGATTCGGTTGGGCTTTGATCTGTTCTGTATAATACAATCCTTGAAACCGCCACTCGCTAGCTGCACAATGCCTATTCGTAATTTTTCAGATCAGAGGCAACCTTCCTGATACATCCGTCTCATAGGTCTTAGACCAAGACTAAAATTACTTTACACTGAGCAACTTTTGTATGCTCGGATAATATGGAAATTAACAGAATTCATAAGAGAAACCTAGATTAGATGCAAGTCTTTGTATATTTAGCTGTAGACAATTAGCAACTAATATTTAATGACCAATTCGTCATGGGTTAAATGATGGCATTTGTAGCACACATTCGTAATGTTGCCCAACCATCTTCAAAGCTTAATTAGTAAAAGTGTGCTGACGAAATATGAAGATCATGCTCATGCTCTTGTCTAGTAGAACTACTTGTATGCATGTAAAATTTTACCGTGGCAGACGTAGAAGTGCCAATATATTTAGATGCATATCAACCTGTTTCTGGTAAAACAAATAAGTTGCATTTTTAATCCGATCCGAAACTTTCAAAGTCTAGTATTCTAGCATTCAAATGATATTGCATGTGGATCATTCACTAATGTAAACAAATAGTACCCATGCAACTTCAGCTTATGCTTTCAGTACTCCATAAGTTTGCACTTTCTTAATAAGTTGGTCTGGTAAATTATATTTTGTCTCAAAACCAAAAGACCTATTTGGTACAAAAGCTCAAATTATAAACTGTATTGACTGTAATCTAGTAAATAAATTGATTTTAGGAAACTCATTAACTAATCTTCTCAAGGCTGATACACCAGGTTGGCAAACTACTATAGTTAATGTTGATATGTACGAGTCCACGAGTCACAAACACATTAGTTCAAATGGATTTTTTCCAAAAACAACTACTTTTCGGAAAGTCATTCAATTAGCTAATCTAAAAGCTCCATACTGGAGTAAGCAAGTAAAGATTTACGCAAACGGTAGTGTTATGCAACTACTTGAATACAACAATGGTATTCTCTAATGCAGAAGATATGTCATTGAAAATAAGAACCTAGACTCAGTTTAGCCACGCTTACTACTCGTGTTAATCAGTATCTTTTAAGAATTAAATAGAAACAACGTTTTCTGTAGATAAATACGACTACGAAATTCAAAACACATGACTTGTCGGTTGAAGTTCGTTGGCTTTTCATAAATATCGATAGCACAAATGGGAAAACTTTTGTGGGTCATAGGAATTTTGATAGAGAAAAAGTCGAAACTTATTAGCTTTAGAGGCTCAAACTTATTCCGGAATTGTACAAAACAATTTAATTCTACAAACTTCTGAGAGAAGCACGCAACGTTCAAAGTATCAGATTTAATGGAACCATGTACTTTAGTAAAACTCCAAAGTTTTATTGATTAAAAGAAGCACTGCGTTATGGTAAATACACGCATTTCTAGGTTCGTTTTTACTAAAAGGGGAAAGCGCGGGTACTGATGTTTCCACCCTTGCACTGAAAATCGTATTAATTTGCAAGCCAGGAAAAATCCTATCTCAATAGAAGTTTAAGGAAATAGTATAAAGGAATATAATATGCTGTTTTCATAGAATCTGCAAACAATGGACAATCTGAAGAGTGAAGATTTGTGACACAGTTAGAGTTCTATACCCTCAGTTGGATTGGATTTGTTTGGATCATTCTTACCAGCTTTACATACAAAAATTGAAACATGAATTAAAGTTGCACATATATACTCTCATATTATTTTTGCTTAAATAATCTTCACAGAGCACACTACGAAAATTTACCGTTCATTATTTATTTTATTCAAGTCCACGTGCCGACATCATAATTTCGTGTAGACTTTTATCGCTTTTTACGTATCATTATTATTATCCATTGTGTCTCTCTCCCATTTCAAGACATTTGTCAATATTTAGTGATATTCATCATAAATTCGCACATATAATTTATTTTGTTGTTCCCAACACTTTGATAAGATAAGCTCAAATATAAGATTTAGATATTCATCACATCGCGCATGTCGTTATATAATTATTTCCAGATTTATTTGCAAAGGCGTTTCCGGCAAATGGTGCATACAGATATCCTAAAACTCCTTGACCTTTTTATTGCTTCGTTGAATTGCAGAAGTAGAGCATCATAACCAGTACATAATTACGCAAAAATCTCAGGAGCACAAGATTATAAGTGGGTGACTCATATTGATTATGCTTTTCCAGCGTTTGAGTTTCCCTAAATCCTCGTCAAACATGTTCAATCGTCCTGTACTTATGGAAAAGGTGCGAAATGTAGTTATAAAAATCAACAATGCATAAATGCATCTGGGGCGTTTCGTAAACAAATGTGACATCTTTACTTCATTTGACCATGAATAAATACTCGAGTAAATGTGTTGAAAAATTTCTGAGTTCTATATTATCTACACCCCATTTCACGTTGAAACATGCTGCAAACAATTGTGCAAAGAACTTCCCACGCGTTAAGGCATATGCCATTGCAATCAATCATACCTACATGGTGGCGTTGAAGCGTAATGTGTAGCTAGCTTTATTGATAAAAAACCAGGTCAAATCTTATGGGCATTAAAGATGAAACTGTAACATCTTAAGTTTGAAAATATAGCAGCGTACAAAGAGTATCAATCAAATAGTAAAGACATTATAAAAATGGTTAATTTCTCTCAAGACTGTTGATAATAGTCAAGTCTCGTCAATAATCACGATCAAAAAACCAGAAATTTCTTTGACTCAGAAAGAGTTCAAGCTATTTTTAAAGTAAGAATGCGCTCTTGTTACAGTACATAAAATTACACAATTACAATAAACGTAATTTCTAACTTTATTTTTGCTATACTTCTCAATTTACTTGGGATGTACTACAGCCTTGCATTTGGAGAATTCCTTGTAGAAAGAACTTTCGAAGATGGCTGGGGAGTCACACGCACCCGGTCCGAATTTGTGGATCCTAATAAAATCCTCGCAGTCTACTACTCCATCACCGTTGCAATCCTAAAATGAAAAATCCCATCAGCTTATTCATTGATAGCAAAACACTTCCAACGTTCCAAGGTGGCAATATTACATGGTATAGAAATTACCTTCCCAAAAATCCTGGCGTAACTTCTGATAGTTTCACTGGCGCAGTACAGGTCGTTCACGCAATCCTTATAAGCTAAAAAAAAAGTAAGTGCATGCATTAAAAGGTACTTATATCAAGGATTTATAAAGTACCAATGATGCCACGCATATACAATTTAAAAAAAAATGTTCAATTCTAAATAACGTTATTATACCCGCAGGATTATTAGCTTTTGTTCCGGCGATTACGGGCTTTCCAGCGTCACTCCAAAATCCCCATGTTATAAGAAACGGCCCGCAAACGCCTGCTTCGGTGCAACCTGCAGTACAAAATATCAATTCAAGCTCTTTGTTCATAATAAAAACGCATTAGTATTCATGTAAAGCTTCAGCAAATAAATACTAAATTCCAATGTATTCAACTTACCTTGTTCTTTATTGCATCCCGTACTTGCTTGGCAAATGCAGCCAAGACACTCATCAGTAATCTCAGCAGCGTCAGTATATGATGTCATTAGTAAATAAAGTCCAATGACACATGGAAAAATGAACTTTGCAGAATTCATCTTCATCAAGTCTATCACAAATTTTGAAACTGAAACGTTGGTTAAAATTGTTTTAAATAATAAATAGCGGAATATTTATGCAGAAAAGATTAATGAGGGAACGGTCAGAAGTACTCTGGAGCAGTCCTCGTTCTTTAATGAACGGACAAAATTCTGGTTTTCATAGGATCACAACTCTGCGTTTTAAGATATTTTTTAGTAGATACCAAAATAAGTATAGCTGTAGCGTATAATGACAAATTTACAGGCAAATGCAGACCAACATGAATATAATATCTGATGTCTGAAAAATGCAAATGCTTACATGATAAGTTCATCTTCTTTTCATTGTTGTACACATCTTGTGCTTAACTTAGGTACTCATTATTCATTTAATGCTTGTGTATTCCATTTATTTCAAGCTGTGTGGGGTTTTTTGGTAGTTTTTGCTGATCCTACCTTCATAACCGTGACATACGCGTCATCTTTTATGTTCACTGCATCCTATTAAAATATTTTTGTTCATGTTCTTCGTAAAGCGACCTTGATTTATTGACTACCGCCGACTGAGATATTTGACTGATTCTGACCGACAGTTTACAACCAGATTCGTAGAAAATGTGTTGGGTGAATCCTTGCCAAAGAGTAAAGCTGTAGCCATGAAAAATGTCATCTTGACTGACATCATCCTAATAGTTTTTAAAATAAAACTAATAAAATAATCTATGCTTGGTTTACTTCAGTCAATGTAAATACTCTATTCTAAAACGTTCATGAATTTTCATGTTGATCATTTCTTTCATGATTTTTATGAAGTTGGACAGGGTAAAGTAAAAACGTTTTATATATTTTTATATTTTGAAAGGATATTTCAATAACGCGTATTCAAATGATAAAACAGAAAACTCCAGAAGGCAAGTTCAAGCATTTACACATAATTTATAGACTTTATTACCAATGAGCATGAAGATTGCAATTATAATTTTCTCATCTAAAATTGTATCTACTTTAAATATCTTAACCAGAGCTATTTTAATATGTTTAAACATATTTTGAAGAGTGGTGGAAGACACCAGGGAATTTAAATGCATCAGTTGACCAGTAAAGGAACATGAAATCTGTATACTAAACGGCATTTAGAAGTACGTGAGGTGAATTTTATGGAGCCATCGGATTCCATGTGTTTAGATTTTAGATCAAAGGATAACTCACGGTTTTTTGTATAACGTATTAACATTTTTATGATAGCAAGTCTGTAGGGGGTGTCTATTATATATTGAGTGAACCTTCCAAATAAATCCTACGTTAGGACATTTACTTAAAAGCTATAATTAGAATATGGTAGAAGCTGTAGTACTTTACTGGTTTCTTAAAAGTTGGAGTTGTTTCGCAGTACCTGTGATATGGTAAGTAAATACAAACATGCCTAGTCAATGGAGCATAACGCATTCAATTATAAAAATGTACGTTTTCTAAGTTCAGAACGTATAATTGGATTAATAATTCCTGGAATTCAAGATCAAAAGTTGCCTGTTTATTTACGTATTTCAAATTCTGAAACAATCGTTGATTATCACTATTGAAACTATTTGTCAACATGAAACTCTAAAATTATCTACTCGTAATAGGGACGAGGAGAAATCCTTGTCCTAAGGACTAAAATGACAATTTCCTATCTGCTCATGTCCACATATCCTTAACTCTTGCATTCTTTGGTAAACAAGGTCAAAACATAAATTGTGGTATATAAATTAAAGATTATCGTTTCATGCAGTATACGTTTCTCTTATCAAAAAAAATTGTAGGCGAATTGCAGGTGTTGTGCTAAAAACTACCTAGAGGAATTAAGAGAACTTGTGTCTGATTTAATTATACTAATAGTAAAGCATATTCGCTTGTCATCGTTGCAATCACAGAACGAGGCATAGTTCATAGAATGGACTAGACTGTTCTTGAAAGGTACGTAATTCTTCGATAAGACAAGAAATGGAGGTGAATTTCATCTATAGAATACATGATAAAAGAGCGAAAGAAAGTGAAACATGAGAATCTTTTCAGACTTGATTACTATTCGACTATTTTCCTTTAGTTGATGAATGCCTCCTCTATTTCTATTGTACCACATTTACAGCTCTAAAAATCAACTTCCTGTGTTTCTCTTCAACTCGTTGAGTTTACATTTGGTTTGCAATGCAATCGTCATTTATTATTCTGCATTTTAATGACAACCTGAATTCTCACGCTAGCTTGAACACAATCTCAAAGTAATTGAACATATAGATACAGACAGATTTTAATAAAGTTAATATTAAAATTCATTATTTGCAGTTTACTTAGAATAAAAAAAACTTTTATTTATTTAGTATCAATATACAATCAAATTGTCACTCGAGCACTCATTAATGAGTTTGTCTTAATTTACAGCACAGATATATATCGAATTCTTTATCCGTAATTAAATATCTTCGTCTAGTTGTTTATGAATAAGACACAAAGCTATGTATTTTCTATCAGAGTAACTGTGCTTGACCTTTCCAGAGATTTCACAAAATAAACATTAGAAAAATTATACATCTAATCGTAAGTAAGGTATTGCGCATGTAATCTCCACAAGATTTTATTTAAATTCTAGCATTATTCATCTAGCATGAATACCAATCCAGGCTATATGGAGAGAGGAGGTTCTCAAAAATTATCAAACCGTGAATAATATGCGTGGGATGCACCACATCTTAACGCAGAACGATGGGTTGAAAATTCAAATTGCAGAACTTACCTTTGCTCGAGTGAAGTATGGACACACATCAGTAGTTTCTCATTTTATTTTCTTCGAACTCAGTGCTCACATTACTTTTTACTCACAATAGTGACAAGATACAGAATTTTCCCTCAATTTGGTGTAGCCAAAGACCTCGGTTTAAAGTATCTTATAAAAACAAGCAAAATAGGCTGGTATATGACGCAAACAAAATAACCTAAATTGTGCCGAATCCTTGTTGATTACTTACTTGCCTCTAAGATTCCAAGAATTTTTATGTATAATTTTTTTTAGAATGAAACTAATCTTAAGCTTCTAGGCATAAACATGCATTGGTTAAGGGTTAAGTTGGAAAAGCCAACAATGTTTTTTGTGCATTTCTTCAAGAAGTTAAAGTGAGTTTGCTTTCCGTAAAAATAATTTTGCTCCTTAGTCATAGGAAAAAATTCAAAGAATTGGGCGTATGACGTGATCATAAGATGTATAACCTCAAGGAAAGATTTAGCTCATGGAATAAACAAAAGCCTTCCAGAGATTTTCATAACAGGTGTCTTTTGATTTTATTCGTCACAGATCAAACAAACGCTTTACAATCAATATGCTCTGAATAAGCTAGGTTAAAAATTATGTGAAAGCAAAATAAATTACATAATTTTAAACTTTTGAGTTTTACATATTATGCATAAAATATGCGTATTATATACTTGTCATTCATTAATCATAGCTTTTTACAAACTCGACCTATTTGTCTGATAAAACATAACTTACAAAAATAAAATATATACATACATGTACATATTAAATAGACTAACATTCTTTTCTTTGCCTAAACTTTCCCGAAAATGCCACGCAGTATATTTAATTAAACTACTAATAAGATGAATATGCCTTCAAGTCAAATATTTTTTTTCATATTCTGCTTCTGGCTCCGTCGTGAACTTAAATTGGTTAGAAGTTAGAAGATACACACACGTATCTTTAGTATGTAGTTTAAGATTTTTAGATACACCTTTTTGTGGACTTGGATCGCTTTAACAAGCTGAAGGTGTATATGGCTATTTATTTATGTACTTTGGGTCTTTTGTGACATGGCAAGTGAACAGTGTAAAAATTCTAGGTTTGGCTGTTTTATGTGTGGGTATTTGAATGAAAATTAGCATGAGGAATTGCACATAAATCCTTGACGGCGCGTACACTACTAACTATTCTTAGAAGTAATGAAACAGTGTTTGTGGAATTTTCTTGAGATTATCACAATTACCATCCTTTAATCTACCCTCCCATCTTTGCAGATTTTGAGTCTAATTTTATGTTGATGACAGTTGAAGGACCTTATCATAGCAACTTCGGAATCGCTTGAAGAAGGGGGTTGTGGGAACTCTGGGATTCACACAATCTGTGGGTCCCATTAGGTGTATTCGGCCCATGCTGTTACAAATGAAAAAATATTTCATAAATTAGAAATTAATAATTATATTTATTCTAGAGCAAACTGGTGGGTAAACGCATAATATCGAAGTTGACTTGACTTACTCATCGCAATCAATTAATCCATCTCGGTTACAGTCCTAAATAAACAATTTTAAATAAACAAAGCCTCATCAATAATCAAAACCCTCACATTCTAGTAAGAAAAAAATAATTTTTATCATTATATCGTTGCTCTCATAAATATGCAATCAACCAATGGTTCATTAAAATATAAGTGCCACGAGAGAGAATTTTTTTAGTTGAGTTCATAGTAAATTGAAATTACTTAGCTTGCTTAGCTGACGCTTAAACTTTAAAGACCAAAAATTAAAATTAAACTCAGCACATTATGCTTTTTACAAATTTTGACTTACCGTTTGAAATCGTTGCATGTAGGTACGAACAGTCTATCGAAAATTTAAAATTAATGTTAAATACAACTTATAAGCTAATCAAATGAACTATAAAAAACGCTTCTCTTACTTAGAGCTAACATGTTTTCATTTTTAAATGACTTTACAAAAAATATACCTGAGCGGAACAAATTGGGTCATTTGCGCAGTCTTCAAAAGCTGAAAGATAGATTTAAAAAATATTGTCATAAAGGTTACTGTTCATTTACACTCGGAAATTAAAATTTCTCAGGTTTCCCCAGATCCAATGTGTTCTGTTACTGACAGACCTTGACTAAATAGTACATGTATGCATAAAAATGTATTTTTGACCAAGTATATTGTACGTTAAGTGAAGGTCGGTGTACTATTTGGCCGCAAAAACATTCTTTAAGACACTTTAAGAAACTTAAATGCGGTAATTTGTATGAAGCTAAGCATTAGTAAGTAAATGAAACAATGGATCTGGAGAGTTTTTATTTAAGTTATTTTGCATTACATCCTGGGCGATCTGCTGTGTCTCCCACAAGGGTCAATTGGCCGGCATCTGACCAATATGGTCTACTTATGAGGAAGGGTCCACTAAAATTACAGATTTTATTCAAATTTGATGGTACTAAATTGATAACTATAGAGTAGAACCAAGAAAATTACCAATATTTTCCGTTGGATATGCATCTGGTGGTGAGATTGCAACTAGTGGAAGCCTGACATATGCAAGCAAGACATGCTTCTGTCATTGGGTTTATGGGTTTTCGTCGAGACCCTGTGTATGCGAGAGGAATGATTTGAAATATCTGGTTTGGTGACAAAGCTGTTATACAGCTAGAGTAATAGAACCTTCCTGAGTCTATGCTGTGATGAAGTTATTGAGGTGAATTATAATACCTTGATTTATGGAAGATTGTCCAGTTAAATCATCCGCTGCGCTAAATCGTCGCTGTGGAGTAGCACTCACAAAATACACTGTAAATGCTACGATGCAAACAAAGATCATCACGTTTGAAATGGTGAATGTAGCCATGATGTTAGCAGCTCCTTAGATCGATTATGTTAGAATTTTTTAGTTTTGAAACACTAGGCACAATTAAAAGTCAGCTAAAATTACTGCAAGGAAGGAACACCTACAATCAATTTTTTCACCACTCCATGAAATATAAAATTTGAATCCACTTTAACCTTGCAGAGTTTGCAAAATATGAACAGACTTTTTTATGCATGCCACTCAAAACACCCGTGAACACATTAATGTGCTTCTTATGCCGAGGCAAAATGAAGAATGAGTCCTACGAAAAGCTTCAAGTTGATATTTAAACTCTGTTCTATTCTCTACCTGTTGTAGAAATCTACTAAGCAAACAACTAAAACACTAGTAAAACAGGTACTCCTTCGTGAAGTGAAACGCGATGTGCGATAACAAAATGCATGCAATCTTAAAACCCACGCATCCTTCAACAATGTGCTGATGAATCAAAACACCATAATGTTGCCTGTTAGTAACTGCAACACTCCTCTCCGCTATAGAAAAAAAACGATAAATTCTTTATCCATGTTGCAAANACAAACTCCGTTTGCAACATAATAAATGCCAGAAAAAGTAAAAATCATCTTATCTACCAGAGTTTGCAAAAAAAAGTGTTCACGAGAAACTGATTTTTATCTACATGAAAAGCTTGCAAATAGTAGAGTGGGTGTGGATGAGCTGCATCATCCGAAGAAAAAAGTTGATGTTTTGCCCGGAAAGAATATAATGTTATTAAAAGTGACGATATTGTTCAAATCCTCTAAGCGTGCAGTCTTGTATGCATATGATTCTAACATTCCTACATCGAAAAAATTAAAAATGTATAAACATTATTGGCTTCAGAATTATGCTATTATCATATTAATGCAATTATGTTTCTGATCCAAAAACTGCTCGTGGAAAATCAGAACAAGCTCCAGCATGAATTCCATGACCATTCCATGTCTGACAGGCACTGTTGGGGTTATTAGTTATAGATATTATTATGCATAAATATATCTGACAGCGAAGACAATACCTCCAGGATGAAAATCAAATTGAATTTTATATCGAGCATCAGTGTGGGGTTAGAATCGTTTATTCTGAACCAAAAAAAAACAATCTAATTGAATTTTAATGATACTGAATATTCATAGCTTCAAATCGTTTCATTGAGTATCGTTTGTAACTGGTTACCCACCTACTGTCACTATGCAAGGATTCTGTAATCAGGATTCAAAGCCTTAATTCTATGGTTTCCTAGAGTGATTCTAAAATTATTAACTAAGTTAATGATTGAAGTTTACGAATTAATACTATTATGAGGAATATACCCAACATAAATCTGAACATGTTATGTAAAATATTACTTTTAAACTCCTAGTAAAAACTGATCAGCAGCAATTTAGGTTTAGCATATTTATCTCACTAAATGTCTGAAAAGGCACTAGAAGGACGATCCGAACGTGCAGAGTCAAAGGTCTGATATACATACATAGATGTATGTAATATTCATTTGCTTTCAAGTCACAAGCAAAATTATTGTTTATAGTCCGAAGGTGAAGAGGGAGAAAATGGCCCCCCTATTGTTATCCAGGAGATCGAAGACGAGGAAGAAGTGCCTGAGAAAAAGAAGACATGGGGATCGCGAGTCGGGTACATGCTTACTCTGGTTGGCTACGCAGTGGGATTTGGAAATATTTGGGTAAGAAACTATCACTTACTATAACTAGCAAACATTACTTTAAGGAGTTATGCGTTTTGTTTAGAGATTTCCATACATGCTACAAGCTAATGGAGGACGTAAGTCGATATGAAAATGCTTAACTTAATCATAAACCCTTTCATTCTACATGTCAATTCTGATTATAGTGGCATTCCTTATCCCATACATCTTTATGCTAATATTAATCGGTCTTCCGGTCTTCTTCCTGGAGTTGGCAGTAGGACAAAGGAGACGAAAAGGTCACCAAGTTTTATTAAGCAAACGTTTTATATCTCTTCATTGTAAAATTGTCCTGAATTCCAGCTCCGATTTTAATAAAATAGGTATCGTACAAGCATGGAACGAAATAAGTCCAGCATATGGGGGGCTAGGGATATGTGCTGCTGCGTAAAACTTT
>JAANSQ010002656.1:0-11490 GCA_036850885.1 Lepidocyrtinus dapeste
CGTGGATTAACATTTTCCGGGAGATATTCCGGGCACCATAAAATCAGGGAGTTACATTATAACTTTACAATAGGCCGTAATTTATCTTCTAAAGTTTCGTATGAAAAAGGTGGACCTCTGATGAGTTTAAATGCGCACAAATTGTTCGAAAAAACGTCACTGGAATATGTGGTTGGTCCAGCTAAAAATATATTATTGTAGTTTTAATCATCGCCTATGTTTAATGTTATAGACGTAATTTTACGTAAAGAATTTTAGATCCAGGAGTGATAGTGCTGCAAGCAGCACCAGTACTGATAGACCACAAATTCCACCTACGAAAAAGAAGAAAGAGAAAGTTAGTCCCATTTCTTGGAGGAGCGTCGGACTCTCAGCTGCAGTTGGTGGACTAATGTTGGGATTTATGTTGTACTTAAAAAGGGAGAAACAGTTAGGTGAGCATAAGATAGCTTCTTGAAAGCGATACAGCTCTTCCAAATTGTATTGTAAGAAAACATTTCGTCTTAACTTTTGATTTACAGCGATTGACAAAGAACGAAAGAAAGCCTTAGGGAAAGCTTCGATAGGAGGAAGATTTGATTTAATTGACCATAATGGAAATCCATGCAAGAGTGAAGACTTTTTAGGGCAGTGGGTACTGATATACTTTGGTTTCACCCATTGTCCTGATATATGTCCAGAGGAAATGGAGAAAATGGCCAAGGCAGCGGATATAATAGGTATTCATATCAAATTTTGAAATTCCTACATATTTTTTCAATGCTCTTAATCATGAAATTAAACATTCTCTTCATTCCACGTTAGAAAGTACTAATACAAAATTTTTGATGAATTTCTTTACTATTTAGAAAGCACCACCGATCTTAAAGTCAAGCCCCTTTTTATAACAGTCGACCCAGAGAGAGACACTAAAGAAGCTATCAAGAAATACGTCAACGAATTTTCCCCAAAAATTCTAGGTCTAACAGGCAGCAACGAACAGATCCACCAAGCCTGTAGATCATATAGAGTGTATTTCAGTGCAGGGCCGCGGGATCAGGAAGATGATTATATTGTAATTATAAATTTATGCATAATAATGTTAAGGAATTTTATTTTTTTAAATTAATTATGTGTACGTGTTTCAAAAATTAGGTGGACCACACAATTATTATCTACGTGGTAAACCCGGATGGAGAGTTTGTGGACTACTTTGGCCAAACAAAAACTGCAGAAGATATTGTAGCATGTATGGAGATTTCATCTGCAAAATATAAAGCTATGAAAAGTAAGTGGTTCTAGTTCTAGTCAAAGTTATGATGTCAAGTATCCAACAAAGTTCAAGTCGAATAGAATTTAAAGTCTCAAATGTTAGTTAAAACTTGTCATGTGTAGTTAATTCAGACAAATATCCTATACTTTTTGAAAAATAAAGTATTCTTAATTGCAAGCCTCCAGACCATATTAATTCATATTTTCCCCAAATAAAGCTGGTTTTATTTTGTTAATGTTGGTGAATACTAAAAGTCGAAGAAAGTAAAAAAGCATCTCCTTTGTATCTTTTATAACATATTTTTTTAATTTAACGATTTTTAAATCCAGTATACACAAGCTTAATGGACCAATGAATTATAAAAGTATTGTGCAGATTGGAACATTCTTACGTAATGAAGTGAATGAGACACGTAATTCCAAGTTAAAGTACTAAATATTTTGTTACTGGTACACGGCACCTGTCAACGCTGTTGTATTGTTAGTATCGTTTGAACTCTGTCGCCTTGTTATTTTGTCCATGTTTAATTTCTTCCTTTCGGGACCTGGTGGTTCTCATCACTACTTCACCCATCCAACATGATTTTCCTTTTAATTTCATTATAGGAGTAGGACTATCACACCAGGCTCATGTACATCTGCTAAGCATTCATTAATGAAATTAAAAAGTCCAATGAGATGGTGAAGTGAGATGTAATGAGTCGAAGTGGAATTCAGCAAGTAAGGATCTAACTGAACCTAGAAAATTAGAAAATCAAAGAGGAAATAGGCTATATGTTATGAGTAAAAAGGACGTGAGTGTTAATTCGACAGAAAAAATTTTCACGTTAAGTTTTAACTACGTAAGCATTTCAGCGCGACCACTAGCCCATCTGGACTAGACATTTCGTTGGTTCTGGCTTGGCTTGACTTGGCTGTTGAATCTAAAGCTGAACTTGTTCATTCCAATTGTGTAATGTGATTGCAAACCTGGTTTGGCTTTGGCTAGAAGAATGTTACAAACTACAACATTTTTTAATGAGGACTGAAAAGCATCGAACCAAAATCCATCCATATAGGCAATGGGTAATGGCTAGGTATTAGATGCTAGATGAGATGTGAGCAAGGAGAGCATTTAGTACTTGAGTGAATTGAGCGTGAGGCTTTTCCCCACTGCATGAGAATGGATGAAAAGATTGTTCGCCTGACCGACATTTAATGCCTTCCCTACACGTTGCAAATGAGAATACACATCTCACAATTCTATCACAAGCGGTGCGGCTACACCTGGTGCCGAGTCTCGAAAAAAGCTCCATATTATTTCCAAAGTTAATGAAATTCCAGAACCTTAACCTACAGTGATTTCAATAGGATAACCCATCTTGTAAGTTCCTCACCATATGTTTTTGAATAATTCAAAGTATTTTAGTGCATTTTAAAAATGAATTCGATTTTTCCCCTAACTTAAGATAGCTACGTAGCATGTAGCTTGTGTAACATATTATATTGTTTTTTTGGAGTTAATTGTGTGCCGATATCATGGACATTGAGTCACCGAAAGTGTGTTCTTGTAAACTTTCGTTTTGACCTTTAAAATGGTTTAGCCACCATAAATCTGTAAATCACAAATCAAATCACACTCTTTACAATTTACAAGGCTGTGCAATAAAACTTCTGAGTCGTTAATTTATTTAGGATTGCTTATGTTAAGTGAAGAATTGTCAGACGAAACTTTGAAAACTCATTTGAATTAGTAGTAACGGTAGATTAGGTAGGACTAGAGAAAGCGCTTTTACTTTTAGGAAACACCATAGAGCAGGAGACTAGTCATATGATATGCTGTGATTTCCGGAGTTGGCTCACTCTCGGGATTGCAAAAGCACACGCACGCACTCTCACTCGTTTTTGTGGTGGAGAAAGCCAGAAAGATTGGAACGGCAACCCTAACTACATACATACCTCTGATCTAATACTTCATTAACGGTGTGATAATAGGGGAATATGCATTATAGTTTGTGAAAAATGTATATCACCGTATGTAGAGAAGAGCGACTACTTACGAGAATGGATCGTTATTTAGGGAAGAACGGCGAGTGTACTTGCACCCATTGTGTAGGAATTGCATGGCATTTTAACCAAAGTGTTCGCCATCCTCTTTCGCCATTCTTAGTAGATTTTTATTGTACAATGTTTTAAAAACCACTGGCTAAACATTTTTGATAACAAGTTATCAAGTAGTTTTTGCTAATTAATCGTTAATCTAAGCTATAAAAGCTCCTACTATCCTATTGACATTTGGGTTGATGCACGAAGGCTTCCCATTTTAATATTGTGTTCTAGCAAAAGGTGAGAAAAAATATCCACCCATTAAGTTTTGAAAGTTTAAGCTATTTTAAATTTTCAAAATTTAAGAAACGCGACATTTTTCAGCGTTAGGAATAGCATCGGACCAAAGGTCCACCTTGTGTAATTCAATATGGACCTAATTATTGCATTGGTTGAAAAAGCAAGATATCTCAAAAATGGCTTGTTGAACCTGTGTTATCTTGTATAACCTTCATGGCTTAGCTAATTAGAATGAGGTAAACTAAAAGAGCAAGTTTTTACAGGGTTTCAAAAAATTGTCATGTGTGCATACTATAAAATTCCTTGTTATTTTTTTTAATAACCATTGTAATTTTCTCAATGCTTCTACCATATTTAGTATCATCCTCCGACAGAAAATAAACGTGTTGATTCACATAAGACTTATTTTTGTGTATTTTCAGAGTCATCCACATATCTCAGAGCTTTGATTAGTTCAAAAGAAATTCGAAACCAATCATGGCCCTTTTTCGAGCGTTCGTGACAAAAGCAGCTCCTCTTCAATTTCAAGCTCAGGTAAGCCATACTCAATACTATTCTCGATTATGACGGTGTGATGTTCGTGAAGTAAAATTATCAAATTTATCTAAATTGATATCAATACGTTGCGTTCATCAATCAGAATCATTCATGAATCTGAAGTTAGCAAGCATGATATACCATATTGTACCTTACTTAACTATTTATAGCTCAGCAGTTCCTATTGTTCACATTTCGAAATTAAATTATAAGACATAACAATCACTGTTCCAAAATAGAAGGATCTGCAAGTATTTTCCTCCATTATGCTTACTAAACCATTTTTATAATAAGTAATTCAGGTCTGTAGAAGACGAAGAGGATTTTACCAGCCATAGCTTTTGTAAGTACATGACTAAATACTTGCAACATTTTTTAAGTGGTTCATTAAGGAAACATGCCATATGCAATAATATGGTGACGGTGAGCCACGTGTACCTCGCCGGTAGAAGCACATGCAGATTCAGATTTTGATATATTCGCAATATTTATTCGCACTAATGTATGTGGCAAATTTTTGCGTCAGATATTCAGATACACTCCGGGAATGTACATTGAACCTATAAATCCATAGCACGCATGAAGCATGAACATGAACTTATACTTGATGTATCTTATCTTATCTTGAATATGTACATACTAAGAAGGTTCAAGTACAGGTTCAAAATTTCTTAAATCTCGATCGATCGCATTGCGACATGCAGTCACCAGATTAATTGCACTAGTTATGACATACATGCTGTACTAGCTGTACTAGCAGAAAGTGGCAATTTCTGGAACATACTGACCTACATTCAGTGGGAATTACTTGACTAGGGTAGAGACCAAAGTTATGCTGAATTTTGCATTAATACATGTTTTATTTTGCGTGAATTATGCCATCTATTTCGGCGTATGATTTAATTATCTTGATTCATATAAGGAAAATCCACAGAGGCGTTAAGTATTAATAATCTTGATGTATTTATTTGAATTTAGAAATTTAGCCCCGTTTTGGCCATTCCAGTACGATTTGAAAGTACTAATTTAAAAGATGTTCTCGCACAAAAAATCCCTGTGGAGAGGGACAACGTCAAGAATTTTAGGAAAGAGCATGGAAGTACTGTCGTGGGAGAAGTCACCGTAGACATGGTACGTACGAATTTCAGCTTTTATCTATTACGGAATTTCTATGAAGCGAAAATTAAATGAACTTGTAAAAAAATTCAGATGTACGGTGGAATGCGAGGGATCAAAGGTCTCGTATGCGAAACATCCGTACTAGATGCCGACGAAGGCATTCGTTTCCGCGGTTACTCGATTCCTGAGTGCCAGAAACTTCTTCCCAAGGCACCGGGTGGACAGGAGCCTCTTCCAGAGGGTCTGTTCTGGCTTCTGGTTACTGGAGACGTTCCTACTGAAGCTCAGGTTAGTGATTAGATTATTTTAAATATACTATATTTCATTTCTAAACAATAAGTTACATGTTATAATAACTAATTATTTAGGTGAAAGCCATCTCATCAGAATGGGCTAAGCGAGCTGACTTACCCAATCATGTTGTGGGTATGCTTGCTAATTTCCCATCAAATCTGCATCCAATGGCACAATTTTCAGCGGCAGTTGCAGCTTTGCATTCAGAAAGCAAGTTTGCCAAGGCCTACCAAAAAGGAATTCCTAAGACACAATACTGGGAATATGTATACGAAGATGCTATGGATTTAATTGCAAAACTCCCCCCACTTGCTGCATCCATTTATAGAAACGTTTTTAAGGATGGGAGCAGTGTTGGAGCTATTAAGAAGGAAAGAGATTGGAGTTGTAACTTTGCCTCAATGATGGGCTACGAGAATGAAGAGTTTATTGAGCTCCTCCGATTATATTTAACCATTCACAGGTACTTGATACAACTTACTCCAATTATACCCAACATTGAAGCATATTTAACCGTGTATTAATTTATTAACAGCGACCACGAAGGAGGAAATGTCAGCGCACACACGACTCATTTAGTAGGATCTGCGTTGTCAGATCCTTATTTGAGTTTCTGTGCGGGTATGTGCGGTTTAGCGGGACCTCTTCATGGTTTGGCTAATCAGGAAGTGCTCATCTTCTTGAAGAAAATGGCTGGTGAAGTTGGAGCGAAACCTTCTGAAGACCAAATCAAGCAGTTTATCCTGAAGGAATTGAAGGAAGGTCGTGTAATACCAGGGTATGGTCATGCTGTCCTGCGTAAAACTGATCCTCGTTACACTTGTCAGAGAGAATTTGCTATGAAGCATTTACCTGATGACCCTATGTTCAAGGTACAGAACAATTATATTTCTCCTCATTAATTAGTTTGTAAAGAGAAACTTTATAAATTAATTTTAAAATACTACATGTATCTCTCAGCTTGTATCGAGCATCTATAAAGTAGCTCCTCCAATTCTTCTGGACACTGGAAAGATCAAGAACCCGTGGCCAAATGTGGATGCTCACTCTGGAGTATTATTGCAGGTAAAGTATTACTATTGTTTTGTTCGAATTCAAATATTTACACATGTTCATGTATTAATTATGCTGGTTTTTACAGTACTATGGAATGAATGAGATGAACTATTACACGGTCTTGTTCGGAGTATCAAGAGCTCTGGGAGTAATGGCGTCTCTTATATGGGACAGAGCATTAAACCTACCCATCGAAAGACCCAAGTCGATGTCTACTCCTGGACTTGTTAAATTTGTGAAGAGTAAAAAGTAAAAATAAAGTCGCTCTACCAAACTATAAGATCACTTTTTTAGTGTACCTCGTACCCTTACTGTTTGATTGCATAAAATATTACTAAACTAAGCAAAATTTGACCCCTACTCTTCTGTAGCAAAAACATGAAAGGACATGACAATTTTGTTTTCCGAGCTGCTCGAAGTTGAGATTGAGATCCAGTGAATTATTGCGATTCAATCCAGATCAAAGATGAAAATCGCTGGTTGTACTTATCCAAGATTGTAAAAAAAGTATGTTCTATTATAAATATTTAATTTTGTCTGCATAAAATATTTTTAAAGATAAATGAAGCTGCTACGTTTGAAATAATAAAAGCAGGTATTTTAGTGACGCGCGCTTAGAGTTTGCGAAGTATTATGTTAAGGTGAAAATGACGAATGATAAAGTGATCTGATGAATGAAGGAAATAAATTGTAGAACTGTAACCAATTTAAAAAAGATTATTTTTTCATTGGATGATTGAGTGTATATTGTGTATAACGTACGATAATGTACTTAAGTGAAGGAAATAACTGGTTTATCAAGATAGTACCTAAAGCAATAAATGTCTTAATTGATGCTCATATACATAATATCTTACGTACGTAGTGTTCACCATTAGCACTCCTTATTCTGCAATAGAACACTGGCACCACCACTGCATGTCTTTCTGTACTTAGCATATTTCAATTGTTTGTTATTGCTCATTTGACTGCACTTTCTCCCCATCAAGCTTGTGCCTTCCCACGTTCCTAGCCCAATCCAATTTTTAATGCCCGCTTGAATATATTCATGAGTTCAGTTTTCGATTAAGAGTAAGAGTTATTGGTCAATTAGAATGGACACCCACAAATTGAACGGCTTCTTGACTTTTGATTGAGTTAAAACATAGGACAATGACCATTGTCTTCATAATTATGTAGAAATATTATACTTTGCTTGTTTGCGGGCAATTTCCAGTTAAAAAGTATGCTTGCATATTTATTAGTTTATTTCTTCTGCTATTTACTGCTCTTATCTTATTCAAACCGTCAGAAGTTTGATATTAATATTATATTGAACCTGGTTTTTGATATACTGTTGAATGATAGTAATGGTCTAGAAATGACTTTGCCTTTGTAATTTTTTATTTGTATTGATATTCCCCAGCATGGCATGCGAAATCATAATGACTTAGTTTTCCTTAAATGATATTACGACCGTGAGTACCAATGAATGAAACTTTGTTTAAATATCGGTTTAGATTCCCAGTCTTATTGTACTTAGAAATGGGCATTGACATTCTACCTGTCTTTCCAGAACATGACTAAAATGGATTGGTTTTAAGTCTTTGCTGCTATGAGAGGTTTGCATATTAATGATTCAGAATGTGACAAAACCTTTTGATTGATTCTTGTTCTGCTACCCACAATATCTACTTTGTTCTACCTGCGTAGTACAGTTGGATTACCAAAGAAGTCTTCTGGCATTAGACGTTTTTCAGCGCTAATTAGATTATGGTACACAAACATATTGGTGCAAAGTGCAGTTTAGGGGAAATGTGAGACTTCCCTTAAATTTAGTACGCGTCCATGGTCCATGTACATCATTCACACGAGATTAAGATTTAGAATATATTCTACACTGTTAGTTTCAGTGTCGATTCTGCTCCATTTCAACATTTCAAGTCTGTACAAACGAACTGACCAAACTATGTGAAATACATTTTTTAGTCCAACCAAATTGTTTGTTTCACAAACGAGGTGATGTGGAAGTTTTTCTTACCAGTTTTACCTTTTCTTACTAAATTGCTTCAACAAGCATTGGAAAAATATTTTCCCGGCTGTCTTGCAAAATCATCCAATCTTCACGTCATAAAAAGCTGGAATTAACATTCAACCCAACTCCATTAAAAGCTCTTTTCTCGATTTGTACATTTGTACTTACATCGCGTTGAGTCGAATGACGTTTAATCCAGAAGAACCCGTCAGACAACACCATTTGAACTAAAATTTTTAACTATTACTATCTTCACATCAGAAAAACCCACGCATGATTCTACTGATATGCATATTATTTTCCAGAGTGGTGGAAAACTTCTAGCTTATTTCCTATATAAACTAAATCCATTGGACCGCATGCAATTAAATGGTATGAAAGTTGCTTTTTCTTATACTTACTTTGGACCATGATGAAGTTATAGAATATATCCTATACTAGGATTTTCGAATAACTACGCCAGCTACGGCAAGGTAGTATCAAGCGTGACAAAAAGTAGAAGCTAAGGAAGTAACATGTATGAAAATGGCAAAGCAAATAGATCCCACGATATACAGAGATTTTGCTACACGCTGCGTCCATATATCTAATACACAGCTGCACTTGAAGATTCAAGGACTTTCATCAATTGCATAATATATGTATGTTATCAGACCACCATAAGCCGTCATTCAGTCCGTCCGTGGTCGCCTCTCAAGTAAGAACTACTTATATTTCGCAAGTCAGCTGAACACATTCCGGTTTTTGTGCCATTAAAAGCTGTCACAACGGGTACTACGTGCTCTACAAGTGCTATTAAGCCAGTGCAAATTTCCACTGCCCAAGAAGCTTTAGAGGACAATTCTACCAGTGTCATCCCCTCTTCCAGCAAAATGACTGAACAGTAAGTAAAGCTTAGAAGTATTTCAAATTTTTTTTAATTTTACGATTGGAATTTTTCAGGAGAAAAAACACGACAGTATTTATAATTATTATTTCTGAATGAAGCATTCCATAGAACCATAGAATTTTGCTTTAGCTATTCATCTTTACCTTACCTGACTATTTTTTTTTTTGAAAAAAAAAGACTGGATATATACGAGCGATTGCATATACGAATCATATTAAAGTTGCCGTGAGTAAATAATGTACTAAAATGCAATGAAAACTTAGGAAAAAGGAGTGGTCACTTTCGAAATAATTAGTACGAATCTATTTGTTGGAATAAAATTTCTACCACCCCTTGCTGTTTTTTATTATTTTTACACCAAGAAGCTTTATTAAGAACTCAATTACGTATTGACACGTTATTGAAACTTAAAAAGGGTGATTATGTTATGGGCTGGGGAAACATGCATCTATTTTCTTCATTCTTAACAGTGTAGCTCTTTGAAGAGGCCGTCAATGATCAGATTGGTCAGTTGTTGATCATTGGATCATTGTTCAAAACCAACTGTCGTTTAAACATTCCATTATTCCTTGCATATTAAAAATTATTTTTTCAATGCTTAATATAATCACATTTATCATGAATCAGCTCATAATAACTCTTGCAAACACTAATTTAATTTCAGAGCCGACATCGCCCTAATTGGTTTGGCCGTTATGGGCCAGAACATAATTCTCAATATGAATGATCATGGGTTCGTGGTGTGTGCTTACAATCGAACAACGGACAAGGTTGATCATTTTCTCGCAAACGAGGCTAAAGGAACCAAGATTATTGGAGCTCACTCTATCCAAGAAATGTGCGCTAAGCTGAAGAAACCTCGCCGTATCATGCTTCTCGTGAAAGGTACGTTATTTTTTATCATTTCGAATGTCTTTGAAGAAATATAATGCACTGCAGGTGCTATATCATGAATCGAGTACATCATTCAAAGATTGAGACGACAGTGGCAAAATAATCTTTTTTTTTACTTATGTGCGATAGAAATGAATTTGAGAAGGTGTGCTCAATATGAAGGCAAAAGTAATTGGCAAAAATTATTGGCCTTATCATAATGAAATAACGTGATTGTGGGTGGATGACTGAGCAACTCCTTCCAGTTAAATTTATTAGTTATGCTTGCTTCTAAGTATCTTTACTTTTATCATGAGTCATGAACAACAATTTTCTATTCTCAGACATGCTGGATGTAATGCTGTACAGGTATTTATGCACTAATCAATAACTTCAGGGAACTAGAACTAATTGAAAAAGTACACTTGTAAACTTGTTCACTGACATACGAACAGATTTTCATTGTTATAAATAACATACCTTGAATTCACAACGATTCCATCTTTCAGTATACCATAGCTATTCAATTACATACATCATTTTAAAATGATGATGACGACGTTAAAAGAATGGCTTATTAACTCATGACGCTCATTTTCAATGCCGATTTCGTTCGTCCTTTCTTTGGGCGATTATTAATGACATTTAACAATGATAAATGAGGTAGTGAAGTGGTAACATATTTGATGGTTTACGGACTTGATAAAAATTATATACTGAAAATACATGTGTCAACATCATAAATTTGTACTTCTCGATTGGAACTCTAAACAAAGTAAGTTATCGCTTTTCAATTAATAGGAGCAGTCATAAATCTAAATATTGGTTTTTTAGCCTCATTACTATTTTAAAAATTAGTAAACTCTGAATACTTGCAGGCGACAAGACACTACTCTAGATATTTCTAACCAAATCAACAATGTATCCAAATGAATGTGATAAAACAATGTCGTCTCTAATTCATTAAAATGAGAGCGAGTGTAACTGGTGTAACTGCACCTATTCAAAGTTTTTCACGAAGCCGGCCAATTTGCATATTGCTTATTATTAACACAAATGCTGTTATCCAGCTAATATTTATATTCAAAAGAAGTCAATGACTTACATATTATATTCCTATGTTGGGTCCATG